>CAAKMY010038026.1:25474-46570 GCA_901111285.1 Corrigiola litoralis
AAAAGCCAAGCAAAAAGCCAATAACCAAGCATGGCCAATATAAAAATAGAAGTATATAATTAATCAACTTCTCCAATTGTATTTTAAATGAAATTTAGGTTTTTACCTTATGTAGATACACAAAATGGTATATAAGATGCTTTGCAATTATAAGTAGAAAGTCAAAAAGAGAGATAATACTCCCCATACAATAAATAAATAAAAAGTAAGATATGTACTACGGAGTACTACATAATTGATTGCAGGTGATTATCAATTTATACTGTGAATTAATTGGTTTCTATTCGATAAGGTTAGATAAAAACATTTACATTGGCAAATCTTGTTGTACAACATTTAATGAGTATTATAAAAAGAATTCCAATCCGAAAGAAAAAAGAACGAAGGTACGATGTTATAAATTTACTTTTTCTAGTAATGGTACAATGTTAGTAAAAACTTTCCCATGTAATGGCCAATGGGGAAAATGTTTATATTTAAGAATAAATTTTCCGTGCAATGGTTTATAAAAAGAATTCCAATCCGAAAGGAAAAAAGAACAAAGGTACAAATACAAATCGAACTCTTTCACGTTGACATTAAGTGAAGTTACATGATGATAAATAAAGTATTTTTCGGACTCCTTACATTATCTACGATGTGCTTCATGCAAGAGTTTGCCAAAACACTAGGGAGGAACCAAAGTCAAAAAAGACTTTCACAATTCACACGGCGACGATACAAGAGTTCAAACGAAAAACAAAACCTACATGGTCAAAGTTATCACATACTCATTATGTACCAACAACAAAAATTAATGAAATAGAAAATGTCACAACTCTCAAAAGTGCAACTCACAAGTCACAACACAACAACGCCGAGTCTAGCAACTTCAATATCAACTTCGACTTATCTGAGTGAGTGAGTGGTATACTTGTGCAAAAACTTATCTACTATTGAAATACGAATATTATTAGTACATGCAGAGGAAATACAAAACTTAACTACACTAGTCCAAGATCATAGGACCCCACGTGCACCGACGACTCTCATACACAACTTGCAAGTTATCACTCTCATTTCAATTTATTTTTAATATAATAAAGCACAAAGATTAGGTCTCTCTTATTTTCTACTAATTCTTTACGTTTACAAAAAATATGTAAAGAAATATTTAAAAAATGGAAAAAGAAGTATAGTTATGCAAACTGTACCTCAATCTTTAATATAACTACAAATTTCTCTGTTGTAATTTGATTTAGTTCGTATTTAAGTCAATATCATGAAGACGATAAAAATTATTGCTTTCAAATTTTAATACTACAATATTTTCAAGATCAAACACTACTAAAAATTTTTACTTCTATTATGTTCAATAAATCTCAAGCTCAATACCTTTTAAATAAGAAAAGCAATTTGTTACCCGTTCATTTAGATGTTCATATCAATGGCATATGATGATCAACTCCTCCCACTATATTAATCCAAATCATGAAATAAAGTAATTCATAGAAGTGGAGTATCATTTACTAAAAACACTATCGGCTACCAACACAACTATTTTTCTTGACTAATGACGGATGGACGAGAGTATAGGATAGTGAAAGTGGAGTACTAATAAGTTATACAGTGTAATATCTTATCTAAATAAGAAAAGAACTACTTTAAGTGGTTAAAGCTCTCCTATAACAATTATGGAGTATGAGGTTGAGAATTCAGCGATTTTGTGTGCATATTTCAGACCAACAAAAATTAAAAATAATATCCTATCTAAATATAAATATCACATTTAATATTAATTTCTTTTCTTTTTGTTTCTATATGGAGCCAGCATGTCCCTGGAAGCTTCATCCAAAGTTGATATTCATCCTCTTTTTATAAGCATTGTTGTTTGTCTAAGACTGTGTCAACTTGACAACTTTTACTTCAAAATTTTGTACAACTCTTTGTCCCAGGTACTTATTTCTCCCCTTCTCACTAGCCAAAAACTCAAAAGTTTCAGTCTTTTATGGTTGTATGAATCTTTTTCTTTGATGGGTTGTTAGTATTTTTTTTGTTGTAGTTGATTGCTGTATCATTTGGGAGGTGGGTTTTGTTTTGTTTCCATTAATTCAATCTTAAACTGTATAAAGATTGAATCTTTTCTTATGCTCACAACCCAAAATGTATTCTACACTAGTTGATCCTGTGTTTGTGAACTATGATATAAAGTTAGGAAATGGTGATGTTATTGATGAAAAACCAAGCTTAGAAATGAATGAAAGTGGCTTTGGTTCAGATTCTGTAGAAGTTCCTGACTTTTCTGATGCTTGCCTCAAGTTTTTAAGTGATATTTTGTTGGAGGAGGATTTGGATGAAACTCCTGCTATTGTGCAAGATTTCAGGGCTTTACAAGCTACTGAGAAGTCTTTGTATGATGCACTTGGTGAGGAGTACTCTCCTTCATCTATAGATCAAAGTGTTGAGAACCCAAGTGATAGTTTTGATGGGTGTTATGATAGTAGTTATGGGGTTGAGAGTTTTGTTGATGGTAACAATAGTTTTGAGTCAAAGGTTGTGCACACACAAGCACAATTAGAGCCTTTTATATCATTGGATGATCTGTCCAATTCCTTTTTGGAATTGAATTCTCAAACTCAGTCTCTTTCTCCTGCATCTAGCAATAGTGATGAGTCAGTGGATGGGGTAGTGGCCTCTCCTGTTAGTACACTTACATCGGAACCTCCCTTAAAGAAGGGGATCAAATCGGTGAATCGATCGAGGAGGAAGAAGAACCATCAAAGAGATGATGAGGGTGGTTATGATGATGGAAGGAGTAACAAGCAACAAGCCTCTTCCAATGAGGATTATGTTGAGATGAAGGAGTATGATGATGTGCTGTTGTGTCCGGATGAAAAAGACTGTACTGCCATCCGTGGTAATGTTTCCTCTGTAAATGAAGCGAGGGAGAAGGTGCAGAAGAAAGAGTCCAAGGGTAGAATGACACGAGGTAAGAAGCAGAATGATGTGGTAGAAGAGGTTGATCTAAGGACTTTACTCAATCACTGTGCACAAGCAGTTTCAAGTTTTGATCTTCGGAGTGCAAATGAGCGGCTTAGGCAAATAAGGCATCATTCTTCACAATATGGAGATAGTATCCAGAGGCTTGCTCACTATTTTGCGAATGGACTGGAGGCTCGCATAGCTGGAACAGGATCGACAGTTTCTACCAACATTGTTGATGCACGAATCTCATCGTCGGATTTCTTAAAGGCATACAAGACATATGTTCAAGCAATTCCTTTCAAAAGGATGTCTTATTTTATGGCTAACAATACAATTGTGAAGTTGGCTGAGACTGCAACAAAGATCCACATTATTGATTTTGGTGTTTTTTTGGGTCTGCAATGGCCCTGCCTCATACATGTTCTCTCAAAAAGATCCAGCTGTCCACCCAAACTTCGCATCACTGGAATAGACTATCCGCAGAATGGTTTCCGACCAGCAGAAAGGGTCGAGGCGACAGGACGCCGTTTGGCAGGCTACTGTGAGAGGTTCAATGTGCCTTTTGAATACCAAGCCATTGCACAGAACTGGAGCAGTATACGCCCTGAGGATCTGAAAATTGAGAGTGATGAGCTGGTAATTGTCAACTGTATGTACCGGTCTGGAACATTGCTTGACGAGACAGTTGAGGCTAACAGTTCGAAAGATGCGTTCTTGAGGCTAGTCAAACAGCTAAATCCTCATCTTTTCATTCATGGGGTTGTCAATGGCACGTTCAATGCTCCGTTCTTCATCACACGGTTCAGAGAGGCACTCTTCCATTACTCTTCCATTTTTGATGTTTTCGAAGCAACTATGCCTCGCGAAAATCATGAAAGGCTGCTGCTCGAGAGTGAGATGTATGGGAAAGAATCTTTGAATGTCATTGCATGTGAGGGTGCAGAGAGGATTCAAAGGCATGAGTCATACAAGCAGTGGCAGGTGCGGACTACAAGGGCTGGTTTTAGGCAGGTTCAAATAGATCGCGAGCTCTTGAGTAGAGCAAAGGCTAAGGCAAAAGCCAATTATCACAAGGACTTTGTGGTGGACGAGGATAGGTATTGGATGCTACAAGGTTGGAAAGGCAGAATCTTTTGCGCTCTCTCCTATTGGAAACCTTGCTAAGCTGTATCTTTGTTGCATTAGTTGCTCAGTTGATGTAAAATTTAGCATTGTGTTTGAGTAGTTTTCTCCAGTTTTGTAATTCAGAATCTCCCAAGTTTCTTTGTTTATCTAGAATAATAGCAGCTATAAGCTTCTATATATTATTTCTTATTCCTCTATGTTTATATGCTCTTTCTACGTTTTGTTTGCTGTGTGCATATTTTGATTGTTATCGATCTGGAACTGAGGTTGGACTATCTTCACATGCTTGAAGACGATGGCTTGTAAATGGTAATGTATGTCACGATCAGCTGCCACTTTTGTGACTAATGATGAACTGTTTGTAGTACTGCAGTTGTATCAGTCCCTAATGTTTAACAGAAGACTGCAAAATCTGCAGATGATTGGCACTAAGCAACTCTGATTTGTGTGTGCTAGCAAAGGCTTTCTATGGACAAAACTTGATCTCGTTCTTGCGAGCTATCAGGTTGCGGCAGCCTCATTTTAAATTGTGCATGTTGCTGAGATGCAGCAAGCAAGACACCTAATTATTCACCGTGCAATCTTTTCATTGGAGTATTGTTCTTTGCTTATCGATGGTGAGATATTTTTGTCTGAATCGTAGCTGTGCATTTGTATGGCAGTTGTAGTTGGTACATAAACGCTGATCACAAGTACTTTCTGAGATTGTAGTCTTGTTTCTGTTTGTTGTTTTCTGTTGCACTAATTAAGGGCCAGTTACTGCGCATTTGTCTTCGATTATTTAACTTGTTGCAAAACTCTGTATGCTTATATTGATTTTCGCCCTTCTACAATACGGAAAAGTAATAAATCATGCTCCTCAACTGATTATCACTCAGCGCTTTTTATTAATTATAGAATGTTACAATGGCTAGTATGGAGAGGGAGGGTGGCAAAAACCGAACCATGACCTATCATCTCAGAGATGGGGTTCAGCATATATTGCCCCTCAATTCTTGATAATCTTATAAGAGTATATTCCTTTGACTACAGGAACACTTCACTCTAAAATGATAAAGTTCATATCCGACATAACAGTCTAATCTGTTATGCAACTATCTTAAGAGCTAGCTTTATTGATGCATAGCCTCTTTTTGTTAATAGGTTAGCGAAATTTGACAATGAAGGATCAAACTTCGCGGAAGATAGTACATGTAGACTGTAGAGCACATCAGAAAGTGCAGCAATAAAAAATTTTCACGGGGAACATTATATAGTGCTTAATTAGTGGATCATAATTTATTGGCGAAAGAGATTTACTGTACTTCGTCATTGCTTTCATATGCACTTCAAGATCTAACTTTATTATCATTTGATTCTGCTCGGTAATGACGGTCCTTCAAATATTAGTACCACCTCAGATTGTTTATGTTTTGGCTATATGCCGCCTGTCCTGATAGAAAAGGCATATACTTTTAAAGACAGGCTGCTCATTTCCTCGTTTTTTCTTGTAGGATTGAGTATCCTAGGTATAACACCAATGAGATTTGTTCTACAATTTTAAGATTATTTGTATGAAAGCACGCAATGCACAGACAACATAGATGGAAAATGAGACGGTGTCATATGGTGAATGGGCGCCACCCTTTCACATCTATTTTTATAATCCCCCTATTGATATGGCTAACCAAGCTCCCATGTAAGAGGGTGATAATCAAATTGAGTACCACACAGTGGCGCCATCTCGTTATCCAACATTGAGTGCTAACTTAATCTAGCCAAATACTCTCTGAAAAACTTACTGCACGTAGATAGACCTTCCAAAGCATGATGAAGATTATATCATCTTTTAGATGTTTCTGAAGCTACCGACTTAAATTCGATGTGTATCTACGAAGCTTCTACTTAAGCAACATATATGTGAATGATGAAGTCACACTATTTTCTCGTCAAACTTAAATATGTGATTCCCCATTGTTTGGAAGTATAACCAATCCAATAGTGAAGATCTTCTCCTTCAAAGTTTGCAAGTGGGTATCTATTTTTTGACACCTCACATATGGTCAGCTTTATCTTTGTTTATTCTGGATTCCGTTGAACTGTAGTATATAAGAGGCCTTTCTCCATCTTTACTTCCCTCAATATGAAGTCAACTTTCACCTGAACTTTTGCCATTCTTTTGCTCTCTTAAGCTGGTACATCCTTGGTTAAGATAAACTATCTTAGAGCTTGTTCCTTGCTTTTTTAACCAATGGAAGCCTTTCTAATTGAGGGAAGTGATGAGTCTGATTTTAGTCTTTCTACATTAAACTCTGATTGGCTTCCTGAATTCTCACCCCACCAAATTTCTATTCACCACTCAAATGATGAAGATCTGCTCAGATGCGACATTTTTGATCCCGATATATTCTTTGCGGATTTAGATGTTGCTACTGATCATCTGGCATTGTGTTCAGAGGCGAGCCCTGATGGAGAGATTGATCACATAGCAGTACCTGACGACTTTGCTAATGATGATTTTCTCAAGTTTGTAAGTGAGATTCTCAATGAAGAGAATTTAGATGGTCACTCTGCTCCATTGAATGATTATGCAGTTCTTGAGGCCACTGAGAAGTCATTATCCGATGCCCTTGGAGAAGCATGCTCATCTTCGTCAGGTGAAAAACCTTCTCTTCTCTGTCAAAACATTGACAGCCCAGATGATCAAAGTTCCAATCATGCACTGACCGAAAACACGATTGGTACTTCTTTTTCCTCAAATCCCAATCTTTTGTCGTATGGCAAATCTGATAGATTATTCGAAGTTGTAACGGAGCTAGCACACTCTCCTGTTAGTACCCTTCTGGATTCAGAGTTCATTGATGAAGCTGTTTTTGACCAGTTGAAAGAGGCTTGTAAAATTCATGATTCGGAGGATAGTTGCTCAACTGATCAAGGGACAGAAGAAAACAATGGCGCGAAAGAAACAGTGGTTGATAATGGATCAAGAGGAAGGAAGAATCTTTCCAGAGATGACATTGATTATGAAAGAGGGAGCAGGAACAAGCATTTGGCGGCAGATGATGAGGAAGATGTGCAGATGGAGCAGTATGATGATGTGTTGTTGTGCAAGGAAGATCAAGATGGTAGTATAAGTTGTGGTTTTAAGGATGGTGCTTTAGATAACAGGGCACAAGGGGATAAAAAAGGGTCCAACAGGAAGCAAATGCGCGCTAAGAAGAAAGGCGGTGAAGAAGTGGTCGATCTAAGGAGTCTCCTCATTCAGTGTGCACAAGCGGTGGCAAGTTTTGATCTGAGAAGTGCAAATGAGCTGCTCAAGAAAATTAGGCTACACGCTTCACAACATGGAGATAGCACTCAGCGGTTGGCTCATTATTTTGCTAATGGCCTCGAGGCACGATTAGCTGGCACCGGATGGCAAAAGTACAAAGATGAGATTCACAAGCGAATTCCATCTTTGGAGATTTTGAATGCTTTCAGAGTGTACGTTTCAGCTGTCCCTTTCAGAAGAGCATCCTATTTTGTGGCTAATGACGCTATAACTAAGTTGGCTGGGAAGGCAACAAGGATACATATCATTGATTTTGGCATCTTCTTCGGCTTCCAGTGGCCTAATCTCATCCAAAAGCTCTCGAAACGTGAAGGTGGCCCTCCTATGCTCCGAATTACTGGGATTGACTATCCTGCAAGCGGATTTCGGCCAGCAAAAAAGGTGGAGGAAACAGGTCGAAGGTTAGCAGGATATTGTGATAGATTCAAGGTGTCCTTTCAGTTTCAAGCCATTGCAAAGAATTGGCAAGAGGTGACACTTGATGAGCTCGACGTTGAAAGCAATGAACTGGTTGTGGTGAATTGTCTCTACATGTCAAGAAAATTGCTTGATGAGACTGTTGACGAGAGCAATCCCAGAGATAGTTTCTTTAGGTTGATCAGGAAGCTAAATCCTGACCTTTTCATCCACGGCATTGTGAATGGAATATACAATGGTCCATTCTTTGAGACAAGGTTCAAGGAGGCACTTTTTCACTACTCTTCCATATTTGACATGTTTGAAGCAACTATACCTCGTGAAAGTACTGAGAGGTTATTGGGAGAGAGTCATTTGTATGCAACAGATGCTTTGAATGTTATAGCATGTGAAGGTAAAGAGAGGGTTGAAAGGCCTGAAACATATAGGCAGTGGCAAGACAGAATTCAGCGAGCTGGATTTTCGAAGTTGGTTTTAGACGATGCACTTGTGGATAAAGTCAGAGCAGGTGTGAAGGGGAATTACCACAAGGATTTTGTGGTGTTTAAGAACAGCCACTGGATGCTTCAGGGTTGGAAAGGAAGGATTCTGTATGCTATCTCATGTTGGAGATCCGCCTAGCTTGATTTCTGCAACGAATTTTTTTTGTAATTGTAATGTAGTATCTTCAATTTTTCGTAATTGGGACTTCTCATATGTTGTAAAAGCCACCATTAATTCTCAGCAGAATTACCCTCTTTGTGAAGAGGGTGATTACTTTCTGTTTCCTTGAAATGGCAGTCTTTCTTTTCTCCGTTTCTGTGTTGCTTTATCCTAGGATCGACTAGCTTGAGCTGAATATAAATCCACAATGTTCTCTTTTTGCTACGAACTTGTGACCTAGCAAATCTTTATGGCGAAACATCAGACCTAGAGAGGAAAGCATTGTACATTTACAGCAAGAATAAAGTTTTGGCTTAACTGTTTAGGGGTTACTTCAATGTTACAAGGCTATTTTTTCTGAAAGGAGTGCACTAAGTCGCATTTGAGAATTGAACACCTCAATCTCGATAGGATAAAGGAGCTCTAACCACGAGAGATAACCTTTGTTCTCGAGGCTTTGCCATTGCTTTCGTATGTGCTAAACACTTATTTGATTTTGATAAGTAGTGACAGACCTGAAATACTGTACTCCAAATTGACGACGGGTTGTCTCATTGCTTCATTTCCTAGATTGAGAAGGCCTGTACTGACCTAAACTGGCTGTTTAATTCTGTAGTAGAATTTGTTATTTTTCAAGGTATAGTAACTAGTAAAAATTTCCAATAATTTCTGTGAGATGTAACTCATTTCATATCAGAAGCGACTACATGATTTGTATTGAGTACATACTAGAGTTGAATTCCTGATGAACAAGATTACAACCTTTTACATTTTTCTGTAAACAGTATGTTTCTCGGGTTAAAATTATTCAAAGACGTTAGAGATATATACTAATACTTTGAATTTTATTGTATAAAGATAATAATGCAGTCATAGGACTTTTAGAAATGCGAATTCAGATCTTGTAGAAGTATTACCTGTAATCTCTTGGGTTGACTAAGTCCAAGGTTTTGTACCTTTAATCTTAGTTAATTAGTGCTCTTGGTTGTTGCCAATCGTTGTAAAGGAAGTTTCTTGGACGTTAGGTTAGCTGCAGGCCTGTAGCTTTGTTTATACAAGTCATCTTGGCTTTGTTTATACAAGTCATCTTGGATTATGGATCTCCTCTTAACATCTCCAGTTTTCTCTACCCAAACTTCAACTGTCACTCATACTGTAAGCTGGTATACTCTTGTGTGACACACATAAAAGACTTGTTTTTCTTTCCAAACTCAATGGATACCCTTCTGCTGGAGGGAGGTTTAAATGGATCTGTCAATGATGAAGATCTGCACAAATGCAACATCTTTGATCCTAATATACCTTCCGAGGATCCAAGTATTGCTACTGATCATCTAGCTCCATATTCAGAGGTGAGTCTTGATGGAGAGATTGATGAAATAGCAGTACTTGACGACTTTCCTGACGATGATTGTCTCAAATTTATAAGTGAGATTCTCATGGAGGAGGATTTAGATGACCACCCTGCTCCATTTAATGATTATGCAGCCCTTGAGGCAACTGAGAAGTCATTATTTGATGCCATTGGAGAGACTGGCCCATCTTCATCAGGAGAAGGCGCTTCTCTTCTTGGTGAAAATGTTGACAGCCCTTATGATAGGTATCTTCAAAGTTGCAGCAGTCATGAGAGTAATCATGTGACGGATGAAAACACGGTCAGCAATTTTTTTTCCTTGGATTCTAATTTTTTGTCGTATGATTCTTGTGATGGATTTGGTGATGTTGTGAAAGAGCTTGTAGACTCTCCTACTGGCTTCCCTTGGGATTCAGAGTTCCCTGATAAAGCTAGATCTGACTGGTTTAAGGAGGCTTCTGAGTCTGGTCCTAACAGTGGTTGCAACAGCAATCATTTTGAGGATAACTGTTTGATCAATCAGAATACAGAAGAAAACTGTAGTACGGAAGATGCAGAGGTAGAAAACAGAATGATGGAAAATTGTTCCAAAGGAAGAGAGAGTCTTACAAGGAATGATGATACCGATGAGGAAAAAGGGTGCAGGAACAAGCATTTGGCAGCCTATCATGAGGAATATGTTCAGATGGAGCTGTATGATGATGTATTACTTTGCAAGGAAGACGAAAATGGTAATATAAGTAGTGACTGTAAAGATGAACCCTCAGATGACGAAGAAAGTGGCATTTCAAAAGGGACTAAGCGAAAGAAAGGACAAGGTAAGATGAATGGTGTTGGAGGAGAAGTGGTGGATCTAAGGACTCTCCTCACTCAGTGTGCGCAAGCAGTGGCAAGCTTTGACTTGAGGAACACAAATGAGCTCCTCAAGCAAATTAGGCTGCACTCTTCCCCATATGGGGATAGCACCCAGCGAATGTCTCATTATTTAGCTAATGCACTCGAGGCAAGAATATCCGGCATGGGCGGGCAGCAGTGCAGAAATTACGCCAGTACGCGAATTACATCTTCTGAGATATTGAAGGCTTACAGAATGAGTGTTTCAGCAATACCTTTCAGGAGAACAACTTACTTTGTGGCAAATGATGCCATAACAAAGTTGGTTGGAAATGCACCAAGGGTGCACATCATTGATTTTGGTATTTTCTTCGGTTTCCAGTGGCCTGGTCTCATTCAGAAGCTCTCAAAAAGGAAGGTTGGCGCTCCTATGCTACGAATTACAGGAATCGACTATCCTAAGCATGGATTTCAGCCAGAGAAAATTGTGGAAGAGACAGGACATAGATTAGCAGGATATTGTGAGAGATTCAAGGTTCCCTTTGAATATAAGGCAATTGCTAAGAATTGGGATACTATAACCCCTGAGGAGATCAACATTGAAAGCGATGAGCTAGTTATCGTAAATTGTCTTTTCATGGCAAGAAAATTGCTTGATGAGTCAGTTGAAGAGAAGAATCCCAGGGACAGTTTCTTGAGGTTGATAAGGAAGCTAAATCCTGACCTATTCATCCATGGCATTGTAAATGGTCTGTATGGCGCTCCCTTCTTTGTGACGCGCTTTAGGGAGGCAATGTTTCACTACTCCTCCATATTCGACATGTTTGAAGCAACTGTAACTCGGGAAAGCAATGCAAGGTTGATCATGGAGAGTCAGTTGTATGGCAAAGATGCTCTGAATGCTTTAGCATGTGAAGGTACAGAAAGGGTAGAAAGGCCAGAAACATATAGGCAATGGCAAGTTCGAATACAAAGAGCAGGTTTCAAGAAGCTGCCTTTAGACTATAAACTCTTGAAGAAAGTCAGAGCTGCGGTGAAGGGGCAATACCACAAGGATTTTGTTATAGATGAGAATAATCATTGGATGCTCCAAGGTTGGAAGGGAAGAATTTTGTACGCCATTTCTTGCTGGAAGTCTGCCTAAGTTTTAGTCTTTTGATGACTTCGAGATGTAATTTGATAGATTTCTCTTAATTCTTAGTGGTTGTGATCAAGCAATATTTTTTTTAAGCAATTGTACTCAAGATACATTCAACTTCATATCCCTCTCAATTAAGGAGTTTTGCAACTGTTTAAGAAGCACAGAAACTTTTTGGACATGGTATATCTTCGTGACTTCGTGTCTATATTCTAATGCTCGGATTCTCCTTCGTTTCAAATACTGTGAGTAAATATTTATAATTAAAAACTTTTAAAAATCACTTTTTTATATTAAATTCGTATATTTTTCCGTATTAATACATCACAATTACCCCTCACCTATGTTACTTGCATTTTTCATATTGCCTCCACATATTCGTGTCGGACAAGGACTCTTGGATATGGATGCGACACTTAAACACTTTACTTTGAACCAAAACTTACAGAATTTTCGTAAACTCGCCAAATCCGACACTTAAACACATACCCAGGATCCATCCGGATAACATAGCCCATCAGGCCATCACTACTCACTTTTTTAATTTAATCAACATACCAATCACAGGAACTGTTCACATTCCAAATCAACAGACCACACATACGTTTCACACGTGTCTAGTACCGATTCTTCGGCTATGCTACGTGTAAGAACTCCATTTGCTTCTATCATTACAAGTCTTTGTTTAAGACTTTCTTTGTTCAGAAGTCTTCTTTGTTCAGTACTCCGTAGTTTATAAAGACTTTAACAGTTAACTTCCAGACACTCTGAACAAAACTAAAATAAGGAAAAGAAATACTCCTATTTAATGCATAGATGAAATAATGACAACCTTTTCTTACAGTTAACGGCTAACACCATTCCCACAATCTCTCTCCTATTTAAGCGCCATACAGTTTGCTTACTATCAACAAACTCAATCTTTTTTCTGCATTTTCTTTTTACTCCTTTTAATCTTTCTTCAATTTACCGACACTTCTAGATCTAGTATGTACGTACTTTTCATCCATTCTTCACTTTTTGAAATGGGATATTTTTATGGTTGCATTTACTGTGCTTTCTTTGGTTTGATCAATGTGATATCAATGATATGATCATTTGTTACTTTTAGAAATGGGATATTTTTATGGTTGCATTTACTGTGCTTAGTGCTTTTTTATGGTTTGATCAATGTGATATCAATAATATGATCATTTTTCACTTTTAAAAAGGGATATTTTTATGTTACATTTACTATGTTTAGTGTTTTGTTTGGTTGATTAATGTGATATCAGTAATATGATCATTTATGTATGTACTTGTTATCCATTTTTCATTTTTAGATATGGGGTATTTTTATGTTGCATTTACTGTGCTTAGTGCTTTTTTTGGTTGATTAATATGACATCAATAATATGATCATTTAAGTATGTACTCCGTACTTGTAACCCATCTTTCACTTTTAGAAATGGGATATTGGTATGGTTGCATTTACTGTGATTACTGATTAGTGTTTTTCTTTTCTTTGATTAATGTGATATCAATAATATGATCATGAATGTATGTACTTGTGATACATTTTTCACTTTTAGAAATGGGATATTTTAATGTTGCATTTACTGTGTTTAGTGCCTTAATTGTTTGATTAATGATGTCAATGATATGATCATTTTGATTGTTAACTTCCTTAATGGTAATGGTAATGTTTTTACTGCTTAATCTGATAACATTGTAAAGAAATATTTGTGGGTTTGTAAATTTGATTGGTGTAATTGTTGTTATTCTTGCTTTTTGTGGGGTGTTGTTTTTTGATGTAGAAAGTTTGTCACTTCAACTGTGATGCTTAGTTGGTTCATGTGATATTAATGATCTGATCATATTATGTTATGGTACTTGAAATGAGTAACACTTCGGCGAGATGGTCTATGATACAAAGGGAGTGAGTTATTTAAGATTGTAAGTTTAAAACTTATTCGAAGTCTTAAATGCTCACCCATGTCCTATCATAGGTCCGTCTTATCAAGTTTTTGCCATTTGGAAGAGATTGTCAATGGTTGATTATGTGATTTTAATTTTTGTTTTGTTGGAATGTATAGTGAGGGAAAGTATTGTTCTTGCTACTTTTTGTGGTTCCTTATGCTTCCTTTTGTCTGCCATTTTGTTACAAACATACCTTTTTGTGCCTTTTGTGTTTGTGTAAGTTTTTGTGTTGCTTTAGTGTGTTCATGTTTATGTAGTGCACCCCTGTCAGTTTTCCCCATATATGATTGAAAAGATGCCATTGTTTACTTGGAATGTTTGATCTTTTCTATTTGAGAAGTTTTGTTGATAAAGCTATATTGGATGTTGTTATTTTGGGCAGTTCATCGTAATCAATGGAGAACGAATATGATCATAGAAACCAACAGGCCATGAAGCCCAAATATGACTGCCTTTTGTTTGGTAATGCTTTCTACATTTATTCTTCATTGATTTCCCAATACCAAGTTGCGTCTAGTCGCGTAAAAGTAGCAAAATTTGCTTAATTTTGGTGAATTTTCAGATCTTGATGACACCCTTTATCCCCTGAGCTCTGGCATTGCTGCTCATTGCTCCAAAAATATCCAAGGTAACATGTTCATGAATTTTATGACATGACTAGTTGTTTCATTTCGTCATTTCCCTATCTGAGTGTTGAATGTGTTATAAAAGTAGTTGTAATTTCTTATCTATTGTTTTGGGTGATTTCAGACTACATGATTCACCAACTTGGAATAGAGGAGAGTAAGGTTCCTGATATGTGCTACGTTTTGTACAAGTATTATGGAACTACTATGGCTGGTCTAAGGGTATGAGACAAATCCTCCTGTCAGTAGCTTCTTTTCTGGAATCATTTGCCATTTGATCATTGTTAATTTTGAAATTTCTTTCAACAGGCAATCGGGTATAACTTCGACTATGATCACTATCACAGGTAGCTCTTCTACCTATGTATTACTGTATTAGTAGGGGCGGATCCAAGAAATTAAAATGGGGTGGCCTATGCTAGGGGTGGCCTATATTTTCTACCCTTTTCTACCTTTTTCCGCACTTCTCTGCCATTTTTCGACCTTTTTCTACCAAATTTTATAAATGTGAGGGTAGCCTATGCTA
Source organism: Corrigiola litoralis (assembly GCA_901111285.1). Lineage (NCBI taxonomy): Eukaryota > Viridiplantae > Streptophyta > Magnoliopsida > Caryophyllales > Caryophyllaceae > Corrigiola > Corrigiola litoralis. The sequence continues at coordinate 40,370 of CAAKMY010038026.1, forward strand.
CCCCTCACTACTCTCAGGATCCACCCGTGTATTAGAGGTTGTCTTAAATTGATTTGACTATTTTGGTTTGAATGTCTCTTTACTTGTGTCTTGTGGTTAATAGTTTGGTCCACGGAAAATTACCTTACGATATGCTGAAACCAGATCCAGTTTTGAGGAATCTATTACTTAACCTCCCTATTAGAAAAGTGGTAAGTTTCTTAGTCTTCTCAAATTGTTGTAGAAACAAGCCAGTGGAGGGTTTAAGTTGTTCTTAATATACTGCATTGGGACAGGTCTTCACCAATTCTGACAAGCATCACGCTGCTGAGGCACTAAAAAGGCTTGGATTGGAAGGTTGTTTTGAAAGGATTATATGTTTTGAGACCCTGAATTCTAATGCAGCCGATGCTCCTCTCAGCGGAGATGAGAAGAATGCCCCTGTTGTTGAAATTTTCAACATTATGGAATATCAACCTAGTTCTGGTCTAGTCCTCCCAGCAACACCAATCGTGTGCAAACCCTTTGAACCAGCATTTGAACTAGCCTTCAAGATTGCTGAAATTGACCCCAAAAGAACGGTAGGTGACTATGAGACGTACATTTCTTTGCTGCAGTCTTCCTCAACTAGTCGAAAAAAAAATTGTAACCAGCTACATTTGATTGGACTGACTGCCGTGTTAATTCTTGTACTACAGTTGTTCTTTGATGATAGCGTTCGCAATCTGATCACTGGTAAAAGCTTGGGTCTGCACACTGTGTTGGTAAGTTTGGTTAGATATAGAAATTTGGGTGACATACCCCTTGCTGAGACTAGTTTTCATAATCTGTACTTAATACGCGTGTTTATTGACAGGTCGGGAACTCTGAGAGATGCAATGGTGCAGATTATGCTTTAGAGAGTATTCACAATATCAGAGAGGCGTTCCCAGAGCTGTTGGACGCGGAAGAGAGATTGGAAAATGTCAGTTACTCCCAGAAGATAGCAGTGCAGGCTTAACTTAACTATAGTTCGAAAGACGAGATAGACCAACCCTGTCTCTATACTTCCTGACTGTAATACTTTATCATGTTGATGTAGCCTTTGAATGTAATGCGAATAGAACAGTTACTAAGAAGTACTATATTTCCTATTTACCTTGCTGATTCCTGTTATTGATACTTCCCTCCTTATAATGTTGATATTGACTAGCATTATTTGGGGGTGGGGAAGGAGATAAGATGAATGTCTCTGACCACAAAAAGTGGAACTTGATCATTTACCATGACACAACAGAAATACAGATGATACAGACATGCAGTTATCTGATGGAAGTGGCCAAAATGTCTAGATTGCAATTTGGAGATCAAGCCAAGAAGTTTAGGATTACCTTTTTCCGTTTTGCCTCTTTTCATGCCACAGAGAGTCATCTTGTCCTTTGTTTGGTAGGTGAGGCGAGGAGTGGGCCCAAACAAGCCGATAAAAATATACTCCGTTCTGATCGCTCATTTGGTTTAAAATTTTTAGGAAAGGGAAATATATCAGGATAGATTTAGGCCTAAAATCACATGAGCGTGATTTTGTAAGCTTAATTTCTACCCAGAATAAAAGTGGAGAGAACCAAATGGAAGAAACACCCCAAGATGGAAAATAGGGAAAAACCATTCAGACAAAGAAGGTATAGAATTAGGAAAATCATATTCACCTATCGGGCGATTACTATTTTGACACCCACCCTCTCACGTGAATTTTCAAAAAAAGTTATTTATAAAATTGATAACTAGGTGTGAAAGGATAGTTTATAAATATGATAACTAGGTGTGAGAGGTTAGTTGCCAAAATGGTAACCACCCGATGGGTATATCTCATTTTCTTAGAATTATACTAGTAGATTCCTAGTTTGGCCTAGCCCATTGCATTCTCATACCCAAAAAGCCAAGACAGTGAAGACTGAGGATTAAATGTTTTCCAGATTCAGAAAGAATGTGATAATTTGGAGACTAGATGCAGAATGCTTGTATTAGCCCTCTATTCTCAGTAACTGAACGACTCCATGCAAAGGCCAAATAAACTTTAACAGTGATACTGTTTCACAGCTCTCAAGCGCAATATTAGAGCATGATTATGAAGCTAAAAGTAAGCTCTGTTAATGTTATCTTCCTTCAATAAGACACTTGAAGCTGATTTTGTACTCCCCAGGAGGCTCGGAGTCATGTAGCATTGCATGACTACCGGTCCCCAATACATAAATGAAGTAATAATGAAAGACGGAGTATTAAGGGAGTAGGGGTTGCATTTTTCATTTTTGATTTTGGGTACAGTATAATCTTGCATAATTACATATACTAGTTCTATATCGAATTCGCTGAGAGAAAGTCTGATCAATTAGTACTCTACCACTAATCCATGACATTCAGCCAACAAAAGCATACTGATTCATCTGCTATCAACAATCTTCTTAAAACTATCCTGATGATCTTCTCAGGAAAGAAAAACACTATCCAGATGACAGCAAAAATAAGTGCAGGTTTACACAGTTAGTAGGTTAGTCTTCACACTATAGTTACTCATCAATCCTCTCTGCAGCTCATTTATTTCAACGTATACTTCTTCCCACTGAACGCTTGGAACTTTGGTTTGTCGGAGTTTGCAGGTGACTCCTCACTTCTAACAGTCTCAGTGTCCTACAAAACATAATCGCATCGATCAAAAATTCATAGACGTGCACAATTTTGCAATTCCAACTAGCCCAACTATAGAATTAATCAGTGAAAAACTTAAAAGATGCATGGAAGAGATCAGGACGAGCATTTAAGTTGGACATACCTTTGGTTTCTCCTTTGGGGCGGGATCTGCACCTGAACCAAAAACAAGCTTTCCGCATCGACGAGAAGTAGTTGAGGTTGATGGTGCATCCTTGTCTTTGCGCGGAGTAGAAGCCGAGCTTGTTGGTGTTTCAGTTTCACTTGACGCAGGAACCGGAACTGTTTCACCCGCAGCAGTCGGAGCTTTTCCATTCAAGCGTCTCCCTGGTCCAGTAAATGGGCTAAATTTGGCAACTTTCTTAGCCGGCTCTTCTTCAACTGCAGAAATAAGTATTCTAGAGCTATTTAGACATGAAAAATAAAGTAAACAGCAATGAACATAAGTCAAGCTGCTAATGAGGACCTACCCTCTGTCCTCGGCCTCTTTGCTGGAGATAGACGTGATGGCTTCTCAGGCTCTTTATAATCAAGAGGAGGCGCAAAGTCAACTTCACAATCAGTCTCAATAATACTGACAGCCGAGGAGGGTTTGGTCTCCACTACATCAATGTAAAATTGTTTGTTGTTATAAGCAACCAGGATGGTGTCCCCGGTGGTTAAACATGAAAAGCTCCTCAAAGTTGTCTCCAAGCTACAAGAAGTTAAGAGAATTAGATAAAGAACACTTAAAATATGAGCAGTCAGATGCTTCATTTACAGTAAAGCCCAAGAATGCAGCTTACACAGCTTTCGGATTGGAGATATCCAGAAAGTCTTTAGTGTGAGGTTGAAGCTTCACAAATGTGCCCTTTGATAGGCTGGCATTCTTAACTTGCACAATGTGTCCCTCCTCGAGAAGCATGTTTTGCATCATCTGAATAGCACAACAAAATAAAGTATTTATTACAAAAGTTTCAATTACAAGAGCCGTGACGGAATCAACCTTCAGAATCAGATATTTGATTCAAACATCCAAACCCCCCAGATTTTTTCCTTTTCCAATACAACCAGATAAAAGTAAGCATACCCAGTATGGTAGGTATATAACGCCTTCATCAGCAACGAATTCCAGTACCCCACAATGAGTGACACGCCCAGAAGATGGATTGCTCAACTCAAACAGCATTGGGTACTCAATATGCAAAGACGCTAGTGAACAATGGAAGTTGTTAAGAGCACAAGCAGGACAAGAAATAACGTGAATTAAAGTAAGCGCTGAAGAACTTTATTGTACCAAGCCGATCAAGAGCTGATTGAGGCATTATGACTGCAAAAGAGAAGGTAGAAACTAGTAAGCTCACGTAAGTACAGAACAATATACAGAGAAACTGTAGTTAAAATAATAGAAAGTTAGCTAATGAAGATAAGCAAAATGCATAAGTCATGTTTACATACTCTTGTCACCCTTCTCCAGATGTGGCTGCACAACACAAAGGAATTTTAAATTACCATCAACGAAGACATAAGGCATCAAATTGCACAATAAATCCAGCATAGACAAAATTCAAACTAGGAGGATAGAGGATGAAAATCAAAAGGCCAAAGAAGCTTGGGCCTTCCGGTTTTCTCTTAACTTATTGCAAGGAGTTAAAGAATAAAAGGGGAGCTTCATAGTGGGTTTCTTTCCACCCATTTCCAACTCCACAAGAATTTAAATTATTACAAGAAGAAGGAAAAGAGTCTGCAATTCCCTCCCCTCTCCACTCCTTTCCCAACCTATCAGACAAATAAATGTGAATCCATCACTCTTCCTGCCCTTGGTTCCCTCCAAAATCACCTTATACAAACACTTCAAGAAATGTACACTAAGTCAACTGAACTAACACAAAGACACTCCAGTAATTCGAAGTGATCGGACTATCTCTATGACAACAAAATGAATCAAAAACCATGCTATGAAACCTTTGTACGAGAAAACTTCACCAAGAAGAGAGTTGATCAACCTTTTCAATAAAAGAGGAAGGATAGCAGCGATAATTCTGTGTAAACGACGAACCATGTTGGGCATAATCATCATCATAAGACTGTAACCATCAAGACAAACCACATCAGGGGTGTGAAATCATTGGTTCCCAACTAAAATAGAACTTCATACAGCATAACATTATAAAAAGCTCGCTAACGCAGCACCTTCTTGATTTCGATTGCTAAAGGTCTAATCAGGTACACTAATAAAGTGCATTTCCGAGGTTCCAGACTTCCAGCAATTGAAACCAGCCACCCCGAGAAACACAAATTATTTCTACTTTTCTACCAAAAAAGTTTACAATAGAACAACTAGTTTTCTACCTTTCTAGTTACGATTTCTAAATATCTAATCAATTTACACTAAAAAGGCGCATTTTCGAGATTTCAGCAATCAAAACCACCCAACCCAAGAAATACAAATGAATCTTTTCTACTTTTCTACCAAAATAGTTTTCAACTGAACAACTCAACTCTACTTCAGTAAAATCCATCCTTTAACTTTTTTCATCCAACACCATTATATGAACTCTGATTCACTACAATTCATCACTTTACTTCATTCATATAACAATTTTCATACCATTCATCAATCATAATGCACAAATTTCAACTCCAAGTAACTTCATTTAAGGTGATACACATACTACAATCATCAACCATAATGCTCATAATTCAACTCCACTAAACAACCCAAAAAAACTAAATCTTTACAAACCCAAATGCAAACAACCAATCCATGATCAATAAACACTATAAATCAACTCATAAGTCATAACAATATAGTAAAGTATATAACTTCCATACCATCTTTATTTACTTGGAATTATAAGATATACCCCCACTTTAATACCTGTCAAGAACACAAACAACCAAGCAAATATTACAACCAAAACAAAACAAAATCAAAAACTATAAAGACTCAAACTTTATCAAAGAATTCCAATGATCAGCATTGACTAACAACTTCAGATGCATCAAAAAAAGGTACCCAATAATCAAGATTGAATTTTGACAAAAACCCAACAAAATAAATGCGATTGAAGTAATTATTCATCTATAAAAAATAATTAAAGAAAATAATGAACTACCCATTAATTTTATTTAATTAATTAATGTTTATAAAGGGTGATTACCAGAAATAGTAAAGGGGTTTTTATTGCTATCTAAAGGAGACGGTGGGGAGAAGGATTTTGAGTAGGGGATCCCTTTATATAGTTTCACTTCCTAGAAATGAAATAAATATCTTTTGTGAATTTTTATTTTTTTAATAAATTTTTTGGGAATTCTTTTTTTTTTTTTAATAGATTTTTTGGGAGTTCTTATTTTTTAAATAGATTTTTTGGAATTTTTAACATAAGGTGAATGGGTATATACAAAGGGATATTTCTTTTTGTCACCCTGAGGTTTTGACTTTTTCTTTTATTGCCCTTATGCTTTTTCGACTTTTTTATATCACCCCGAGGTTTGTGTTTTTGATCTTTATGCGATTTTATTGGATGAAAAACTAACACCGTTATGTTTAGCTTTTAT
>CAAKMY010038027.1:0-16943 GCA_901111285.1 Corrigiola litoralis
ATCTGTGTGTTGATTTTCTCATTACTGTTTATCTTTATCTCACATCTGTTACAACAAGAATGATATAGATACGGATGCAAAGAGGGAGCAAGTCGGATCGGTTAAGCAGGATCCCAGCAACGCAGTGCCCATTACTATTGATGGCGTGAACGAACAAAATTCTGATGTAGCGGAGACACATTTGCTTGTTACTCCTTCGATGGACTCCAATGTTGAGCAAGCCGTATTATCCGGGAAAGTTTCAGCCGATCAAGTGCCACCAGTCCCCACTAATTTAAATGAAATTACTTCCAATGATCAGAAGGTGCCATCATGGAGTTCCTCAAGAGATTATGTACACGAGTCAACTGCTCAAAATAATCCCAAACCCCCAGTGGTTCAGCAAGATAAATCACCTGATAAGTATTCTACCGATATGCAACGAGAAATCGCAGCACAACAAGGTCAGTCATCTGGAAAGGATCTTCACAAACTGAAGAACGAAGATGCACAAGACGTATGGCTGAATGTCTTAAGTGAACATCTTAAGCGGGTGTCTATGTCTGTTAAGGTGATTCACGATATGCTACGAAAATCTGTTAAGTCGTCTGTTGAACAAGCCAAGTCTCTGCAGTGGATAACCTCATAATGAACGAAGAAAATACAGATGATGTATCATTGGAAGAATTAAGCGACCGTCTTGACGAGGCTTTTCAGTCTGTTAAGGCCATTCAAAACATGCTTCGCGATTACTTGAACAGACAGATTGTCGTTGATGTGAAGGAAGAAAATAGAGATGATCATTTGAAAGTCTCAAGTGACAATCTTAAGCAGGCGTTCAATTCTGTTAAGGCCATCCAAGACATAATACTCAACTCAGTTAACTCTGCTGAACAAGGCAAGTCATCCAAAGTTAATGAGGCAAATACAGATGATAACTTGTTCGATCTCTTAAGCGACAATCTCGAGCAGGCTCTTAAGTCTGCCATGGGCACCAAAGACACCCTACTCGCAATGCCATTTGCTTAAGTTCAAAGCATGGATTGAAATGTGCTCCTTTTCCGCTTATCAGTTTGTTCTTTTCATATTTGCTTTTCGATAAAACCAACTACGGTGAATCCTTGTTCCAGATTTTTTTCCTCGGTGAGTTTAAATCGCCCCTGGATGTAGTGCAATTTCCTTTTACTTTTCTCAATTCAGATCCTAGTTCACCACATTATTTTTCTTCGTTTATCATGTAAGAAATCAAATCATGTCCTATAGTACAAACAATCAACTCATTATTCCCGATTAGTAAACTACAGTAAAACCATCATAAATACATTTTCAACAAGTCCTAATAATGCATATTACAGGCCATATGATGTCTGGTATACTTATTTCAACTAATATAACTATAAATAGATCATCTTCGTAAAATTATTCTGTAGTTAATGAATTCTAATTTTTCATAAAATTATCTTATACATTCAACCCCCAATCCCCCTTCCCAAACAGCTAAAACACCAACAGGATCCTTGAGCTACTAACTAATCTTGTCTTGTTACCTAGAAGAAGAAAAAACGAATACTATATCCCGATGATATGCTAAAACGAATACGTACTATATCTCTTCTAGTTTGAGAGATCATTGACTATTGAATTATGTGAATCATGTTGTATATTACTCAGTCACTCAGCTCTACTCATAGTCCCTAATCATGCTACATTGGCTAGTCCAGGTTATGCTGCACAGTTAGTCATGTCTCAATCGATGTGACTTATCTCTATTCAGCAATATTATCCTTTGTACAATCTCAAGATGGACACCTATGCAGTAGGCTACTAGAAGGTTCACACCATATGACTAAGCATTCTTATCTCGATCGAGGCAGCAAGCTCCAGTACAGCACAGGTCAAGCCTGCTCAGCAACTGTACTTGCTTCCTGAATTCTAGCTGATTCCTCGGGATTTCTTCTTGCTCAATCATGTGCTGCAACGGCTAGTTGTACTAGGTTCACAGCTCATGATTAGAGGTAGATATTTTAGGACCCTTTGTCCTTAGCTTTAGCTAATACAGTAATGACAAGTGTAATAGCACATTCTAGCATCTAGGTGTTGTTAGACAATGATTGGATGTAACATCACTCGTCCCTTCTATAAAAGGAGAGTGCCTTAGCTCATTTGAGAGCAGATTGAAATACAAGATCATAGATTTCATCTCTCAAAACTCTTCTCCTTTTATGTCTATATGCTTGGCATATTTTATCATTGACGGTTAAACAACAACAGGATCATTGACAGTAAATTAGAAAAAAACGAATACAGTATCATTTACGGTTAAAAATTATGAAAGTTATATCATTCGATTCATATGAAGAAAAAAAATCTGGCATGTATTAAATTTGTTTGAATTTAACCTTATATCTTCAGAGATATTTAATCGTCGATGATCTCTCAAACATGGAAGTATGGAAAGGACATATATTTTTTATAATAAAAGAAAAAATAAACAAAGTTGATAAACAAACATAAAGGTGACAAGTTCTGACAGTCTCAAGTGTCAACGGAAATGAGATCTTATATCAGTCATGTTCGTATGTACCAAAAAAAGAATACAAGTCATGTTCGTAATGACGCTGCCATCTTATGTGTGATTGGTGACGTTGGTTCGTCTTATTCTGCTGACGTTCGCTCTCACGGTTGGGACTTGGGACTTGGGACTTTCACGGACCTCGGATTTTTTTTTAATTTTTTATAGATAATAAAAGATTAGGTTGAAGCACGAATGTAGTTACAACCTATAGAATCCTTTCGAAAGATGCAACTCATAATCCATCGTCATAAACAGACAAAATGAGAAAAAACTAAAGAAGCTTTATGATCTGCAACTCTATTTCCCTCCCTAAAACAGTGATATATAGAGACTTCTTTTAAGTAGGAAATTATACTATAAGAAGCTCTATCTCCCATGAAACCTTCCAAGTACTCCGAATAGCATTAATAACACATACATTATCACCTTGGATGACAATGTTAAATGATTATAGTAGTTGAGTTTTGTTTGATTTTATTTGGTTTGTATTACTCCCTCTGGTTTTGTTCAAACTTCCTACTTGCTTCTTCACACATTTTTTTTTTTTTTTTTGGTGATAGCTTCTTCACACATGTCAATGCACATTTCCACGCTAAATATTTTTAGTCATATGTTACTAAAATTATTAAAAGAATTGATATTCTTAACCTACTCATTAAAACAAATCAAACAAAATCCTACATAACTATATTTTATTGAAAGGTGATCTAAAATCAATGTTTACTCATGAATACTGCCATAAAGTAAGTAGGAAATTTAAAGAAAACCAGAGTGAATAATTTGATACCGAGATTTATTATAGATTTCTATTGTCACTTTTTAATCAATAAAATTATTTCTCTTTTTTGATGAAATATACCTTTCTACATTTATTTTTACTACAATGCCTTTATGAAAGTTCCAACAGCCACATTTGGATGTTTCCATAAACGAAATTGAGGGGCGTTCAATTGGAACGCGTTCCACAAGACCAGGAATGATCAATTATATAATATTTAATGTTTGTTCAGTGTTCTTACTGCAATTTGCTGAAACTTAATTTTCAATCCACTTTCCCTGTTAACTTATATATAAGTACATACTTAGACTGCTCAATCATTTTTGTACGTTTGCAGAGAAAGATAGATCACAAAATGGCCAGGAAAGTCGAGGAACTCGAGGAAGAGTTGACAAAGGGATTAGAAGCCGCTATTCAACTACGCGGACTACTAAATGAGGGAAGGATTGGAAGCCATGAAAGCCATGAAAGAGCCAAGGCCTTCGGGGAATACTACGCCAATATAATGCTCAAATCATTCGACACTTCCATTTCCATCCTAAATAATGTAGCTGTTGATACAAATTCCACGCCTAGAAGAAAAAAACGCTACAGCCAGAGGTAATGATACCGATTTCTCTTTTACTTGGTCTTCAATAGTCGATTGCTCACCTTTTTTCAGCATTACATACTGAAAAATCAGATGACATGATTGGGTGGTAGAGGCGTAGAGCTAGTCATGGTCGGGCTGGACCGGCCTTGATCGGGTGTGGTTGTGGACTCCATTTCCTCAACTCTGGCCAAAACCGGCTCAAAACTGATCTCACACGACCAGAACTAGTTCTTGGCGGCTTTTACTAAACTTAAGCTCAAGATTTTCTAATACTAGAGTTGTTTGGTTGACAAAATCAAAGAAATTAGAACTTTTCATGAAATCTAAATTTCCCACATTTGTGTAATTTGCTTACTAAGGGTCCATAACTAAACAAATTACACCATTTCGTGGGAATTTGGAATTGCTGAAAAGTTTTACAATGTCCAACTATACAATTTTGACTAAATCACATGAAATGAAAATTTATATAACCACTAATAATAGTTTACCGAATTCATGTACGAGGCATTTGCTACTCCACAAATCATTAAACGAGCTCGTAATGCGTCGCCATGATGCGCGTTTGTTAATTATATATTTCCATTGTTGATTTACAGAAGCAGCAAATTGCAACCGACAACAATTGATGCCCCTGCACTTACACCCGATGGCCATGCTTGGAGGAAGTATGGAGAAAAGCTCATTGTGAATGCAAAATATCCAAGGTATTAAGAACTAACTTGATGTCTGTCAAACTATTTAAAATTAATATTTCGAATCCAATTCCAACATAACATGTGCTCAGAGCTCAGTCCCTATACTTATAAGTAATGTCAATTGATATACTCCGTACATCCTTTGTTTTCGTAATTTACTACTTGGTGTTCTTAATGATGGATTGATGGCTATATACGGAGTATGATTGACCAGCTAGTTTAGGAGAGACCGTTTTCTTTTATTATAAAAGTAGACCAAGTCATGCTGATCTAATAAAAATATATAAATTTATAATTTGGACTTGTAGAAAACTTAAGAAAATTTACCTAGTAAAAAGCTGGTCTACTTCTATAATAAAAATAGACGGTGTTCTCTGATAATTTGTGATGACTTATTCGGTATTGTTTTCTTATTCATAGGTTTCACTTTGTTATTTGTAACTAAAATCTAGTTGTTGAAAACTTAAAAAAGTTGTTTGTAATTTGTGTTGTCAGTTTCAGTTTTATGTAACATATACATATACAACTAATTTCTAGTTATTTATATAAATATTGTAAAGTAATTTCTTTTTGAGGTGTTTCATTTAGTTGTTGATGTTTTTTTTTTTTTTTTGGCTAGTTTTAGCGAGTTAGAATAACTTTATTGCCTACTTCATATGAATATGAATATATTGTATTTATTTTATATAAGTTTTTTTATTTGTTAACTTTTTTGGTCTTAATGTAAACTCAAAATATTAATTTATGAGTGGAAAGTAGGGGAAGTAGTTATTTGGTCTTGTGCTTGTCCACTGTGTAGGGAATACTACAAATGTGCATACACGGATCAGGACTGCAAAGCAACGAAGCAAGTGCAGAAAACATCAGAAGATCCACAACAGTATAGGATCATTTACCATAGCAAACACACATGCCAACCACTCTTGGACAACAATAGTATTGAACAACATATTAGTGTGTTGGGTTCTTCTGCAGAAGACTCGGCTGCCAATTTAATCAGCTTTAGTTCAAGCATTCCTAACCCCAAACAAAGCATTAACATCTTGGACTTATCATTCGAACTACACGAGCATCAGGAACACCCTTCATCATTGGATTATGATGCGACTTCAAACGTCGTCCCTGATTGCATGAAGAGATCATCAGTGGCCAAACCTACTACTTGTGTTGACGACAATGAGATGATTATTATGGAGCTTGACGACTTTGCTTCATTGTTGGATTTCGTCTCCAGACATCCATCTTCGTCAATATAACGATGCTAGAACAACATAACGACGGATATTAATTTATCGCTTTACTGTTTCGCTCTTTTTCTTCCTTTGTTTTTTGCCATTGTTATTTTCTAATGTAAATATTCTATTTATAAAGAAAAGAATTTGTTGATTTACAACTAGAATTAGAGCTTTCAATTTATTGTAGGATTTAGGCTCTGTCAGTTAAGGTCTCCAACTCGGGATTTGTGGACATGGGCGGCCGGTCGAAGAAGGAAGTATCCACTTTAATTTCAAGTCAAGTACGTGCTAAGGTTGCCGGTACAAACGTATACAGATGCATAGCTAATATATTAACACCAAAAGGCTGTAAGGCATTCCATATCTGCAAAATAAAATGAAACATATAGTACTAAACATAGCAAATGCAATAATAATCTCTGATGCGAAGCGGATAGTGGATAAAGTAAATAGCAAAGGAAATTGCTCTAATATTATTTCGGATTGCAGGGAGCTACTAAGGATCATGGACATAATAGAACTCAAGCATGCAAGGAGGGATCTACTAGCAATACCTTATGCTTTAGCTAAAGAAGCAAGGAAAGCAGGGAGCTGGGTGAATAGCCAGATGGATTTTTGTCAACCACCTGCACATGTACTACAATTTTTGAACAGTGATATGTGTTTCATTCACCCTTGGGAGGAGAGTACTGTGTATGGAAACAATGATTAGTGTTGTAATACCCCTGACTTTGATGATGATTTATGGAATAGTTAAGTAGGCCAAGGGCCAACCTTTATTACCAAAAAAAAAATCTACAATAGCCAGCTTACTTATCCCACCAACAGTGTCTACACTTTAATCCTTCTTAGTTTATTTCATGAAACGAGTAAATTACAAGGAACTTAATTACTTGCTAGAAAACCATACATGCATATATAAGCCAGCTTACTTATCCGGCTAGCAGATTACTTTCATCTGCTTTATTTATGAACTGTATGCTTCGGAGACACCCTAATCACAAGCAACTACGTAAGGCAAGCTTAGCTTGTACATCTATCATCTAGTTATGGCCACTAGTAGTTTTCTGCATGTTGCTAGCTACTTCTTCCTTTGGTGGTCTGTGGCCTCCCCCATGGCTGTTTACATTGACATCAGTCTGTTCTTCAACACCATTTTGTTGTGGAGGTCGACGTGGGGGAAGTCGAAAAACCCGACGTTCCGGTGTAATAACATCACCCTCTTCAGCAAGCTCATACGATTGAGATGGCAAGGCTCCACCTCCACCACCGTACCCTCCACGTCCACCACCCCACCCGCCACCACCCCATCCACGTCCTCCACCGCCCCATCCACGTCCACCCCCGCCCCATCCACCACCACCGTAGTAGTTGAGGGAGTACAACTCTTCTTGTGGCCAGCCACCACCACCACGTCCACCACCATATCCTCCACCGTAACCACCACGCCCACCATATCCTCCACCATAACCGCCACGCCCACCATATCCTCCACCATAACCACCACGCCCACCATATCCTCCACCGTAACCGCCACGATAGTAGAGGGCTTCTTCTTCTGTTGGAGGCCTAGGCCTGTTGTATCCACCACGTCCATCAAGTTGTACATCACTTTGTTCTGTTGGTGGGCGAGGTCTATTATAGCCACCACGCCCATCAAGTTGTACCGCACTTTCTTCGGTAGGTGGACGAGGCCTGTTATACCCACCACGTCCATCAAGTTCTACAGCACTTTGTTCTTGTGGAGGACGAGGTCGGTTATATCCACCACGTCCGTTAAGGTCTACAGCTTTTTCTTCCTCTACAAACAACAACCAAGAAAATATTTAGCACAACATATAATAATTCATCTCGCCTAGGGCCGTTCCTAAGGTTTTGTAGGCCCAGAGCGAGCCAAAATTTTGGGGCCCTTTTTCAATAAAAAAAAATAATGTGAAAACAAGGTTGTAATTTTTCATGGGCCCTAACACTTATATAGGAAAAGTTTATCACTCTCCTTACAATAACATGCAAGTTATACATATGTTATATAATTTTTTTTTTTAAATAACATAATTTTAAAATTTATGGACCCTTTGAATGTTTGGGCCCAGGACGGTTGCCCTTTTTGCCCCCCCCCTCAGGACCGGCCCTGATCTCGCCACAAGTTATTGAAAGATGCAGTCTAATTTAACCTAAAATTAGCTAAAACTGATCACAAATTATGTTAAAAGTGATCTCTATTTATCATCATTTCTATAATAGTGACCCCTTAAGCGAAACAGTGACCATTTTAAGACGGACTAGTTTTAACTTAAAAAATAAAATTAGAGTTAAATACAAGACGTGCACTAAACTCAGGAGGGACTAATTTTTCATACACATGAAATCATCATGAGTTATGAGATCTAACTAGCAATTATCAAAATCATTAGTCGCATGTACTGTACACCATATAGTAATAATATTATAATCATATCAGGAAAACAAGCTAGCTAGCTATATGCCTCTGTTATACAATAAAAGAAAAAGAAATAATGGTCTCCAATTCTCCATGCATGCATGGAAACATTATGAGATAAGAGATCGAGTTACATACGTGGTTGATGATTTGATACATCGCTAGCAGAGAATGCGGAGGAAATAAGTACAACAAAGACGAAGAGTAAGCCAAGCAAGTGAAAGGATGAAGGATGAGCCATTTTTTATGTAACTAGCTAGAGAATTCTGCCTGTGTTGTTGTGCCAGAGAAGTCCAGTTATTTATAGGACAAATTTAGTGGAGAGAGCAGATAAGCAAGGCCTTGTGCGGAAGGGAGATGAGATAGTGATCAAACCATGTCGGATAAGGTTTGCAGATATAAATTGTTGGCACCGTCAATCCGTCATTCTAGTTTGTTTTACAGATAAATTCAATTTTACAGTAAACTTTGACGGGCGAATTATTTGTCCAAAGTTGCCTTGCTTCGATAATGAGAATGCTGGTTAAATGGTTTTGCATTGTGTTGTATGTAGTGTGCTGTCTGCATAATTAATCAATCAATGGACTTGTTTCTTTTCTAATTTATACGGAGTACGCCCTTTTGTAGACCTTTTTCTTTCTCTTTATTTTTCAACAATCCCGTCTTGGTACACTTTCAAGTCATACTGTGATACTGGACTAGTGGACTCTAGTCCCCTCACCAGCCAAGCTCAGAGAAGGATACGACGTACTTTATTTTTTATTTATATTGATGCTACTACAACTAGCTAGCTGTCTTATATTTTGGTGGACAATAGCGTCACTTTTAATTTTCATATAAAGAATTTGGGCGTCACGATAATATTAGTAAGGAATTTGTTTTAATAATACAATAGTAATTGGCCCCGTAAAATTCACGGGGTCGTTATATGATTATTTTTTCGCGAATTTTTTGTTGTTGTATTTTTTATGTTATATTTGTTTCACATTTTTACTTGATGATACTTTTTGCAACATAAGTTGAGTTTTACGATCTTTATATACAAATTTATATGTATAGTTTAATATCATTGTCGAATAATGGAATTTGAAAAGAATAATATAATTAATAATTAGTACATATTAGTTTTTTTTAGTTAATAATAATTTATTCTATCATTATGAATGAAATAATTAATAATAAAACTTGATTTAATGTATGCTATGTTGGCAATGACGTGGCAATGACTTGGCAGACGATTGGGCTTGTAATGCCTTTTAATAGAAGTGAAATGCATGCCAAAATCACTCATAAAAAAAAATGTAAAATAGATAGCTAATATTACTAGTAAACTCTTTTTCATTAGAGGATCCGAATGTGTTATGTTGATGAGATTCGCTTGGACCCAAAAATCTAGGCCAGTTGACTTCTGCTATCTTATGCTGTAGATTCAACAATAGTTTCATATCGACCGGCAAATTGGACTGGGTCAAGATCAATATGGCGCTGCCATTTGCCACTTAGTCGAGCAATGACTCATCGTCATCGAATATGTTTGCATTTTCATACAATCTTGTTTTTTGCTTTCTTTGTCTTTTCTTTTTTTTTGTTGGGTAAGTTTTGGGCCGCTTTGATTAGGTCCAATCGAGCCCATGTTCATCTACCCTTTAAAGCCCCTACCCATAACGCAGGTTTACTGTGCAACAATGCTAGTGAGCATCATGTTTCATGAGGGGGTGCTTTTCGTCGCCCCAAACATGCTTATGTCGCCCCATACCCCACCCCTAACACACTCACTCATCTTCTCTCTCCCTCCCCTCTCTCCTACCTCAAACCCACTCCAACTCTCATTACAACTCACTAGAACTGCAACTCATAGAACACCTCAAACCCAGAAACAACACCCCCCACAAAAAAACAAAAAACAAAAAACACACTCCTCCAACTCACCCCAACCCAGTAACACAACCCGCATCCAACCCGTCCCAAAGACCCATCACCCATCGCCCACCACCAACCACCCAGCCACCTCCACCAAACAACATGCCTGCCCCCACGAATCAACCGCCCCAACCCAAAACGCGTCGCCCCAACCCACCGAAAACGAGCTTTTTTATCCAAAAAATTAAATGGGGCGTGTTGAAAAGACGCCGAAACCATGGACCCGATGTATCGGGAGCACGCCCGAACCATGAACTCGACGTATTGGGGGCGCGCCCAAGCCATGGAATGGATGTGTTTTCAATACGTCCAAGCCCAGGTTTGGGCGTGCTCGAAGTTTGGGCGTGTTTCGAGCACGCCCCTTACCCTAAACCTTTTTTTTTTTAATTTTATCTCAGATCTTGAATCGTATCCATTGAAGGAAAGTGAAGGGACAGGGAGAAGGGCAATAAGGCGGGACACGGGGAGGAGCAGAAGGCGCAGAGGGGAGGTGGGGAGTTGAGAGCCACGGGGCAGCGTGGTGGTTGGGGTCGGGAGGGGGAGGGGTCTTTGAGTTGGGCTTATCGCACAAGGTGGGCGGTTCTGAGCTGGGGGTTTTGGGGTTCTCTGGGTGGGGCTTTGAGGGGCTGGGACGAGTCTGGGTGGGGCCGGGGGTGGATTGGGCGGTGGTATTTAAAAGGGGTTTGTAATGTGGTGGTGGAGTAAATGGTAATGGAATTGTTGCGCATGAATTGGGGATGTTAAGGTGGAGTTATGTGAGTGATTGAGATTTAGTTTAGTTTAAGGTTCACATGATTAATTTGATTTTGAGTTGACTTGTAAGAGGAAATCTTGAAATGAGGATGAGGGATGAGAGGAAGGAAATGTTGTATAAATGAGGGTGTTTTGGGAAAACTGTAAAAAAAAGTGAAAATTTTGGGGCACCATAAGTAAAATTGGGGCGACGAAAAGACTTCCATTGTTTCATGTATGTGGGGTTGGCTTGGTTTTTTAAGAGAAAACTCTTCATGCAGGGCTCCTTTGGTATAGGCGTATAGCAATCTTTCTTTACTTGTACAAAAAAAATATCTAGTTTTTGTAAATCAGAAAAATTGGTTTGAAATACTTGGTTGTTGATTTTGATATTTCATATTCCCTATGAATCATCAGACTCCACATTTTACTTTTTGACACAATCAAAAATCATACTTTAAACATCAATTATTTAAAATACATAACTAAAGAAGTATAAAAGTATAAAAATATCATAATATGTACGAGTAAGTATTATTAAACACAAATCTAATCATTATAAATTTATAATCTTTTAAAATTTATATTGTGAGTTGTATATGATGAAAGTATGTCTTCGTCAAGTTTGAAAAAGCGAATATGTGAAGCTTGCATTGTGGTTTGGAGGGATTTACACAACTAAATAATCCATTTAAAGTTGTTTATCAGATTTTGTACATGTGATTATAGTAGACTAATAAATACTCCGTACGAAACATTGCAAGTTGACAATAATACTAAAAATCTTGTGAAATCATTCATCTACGGCAATCCACAGGAAACTCCTGGTGTACCATATGGATACCCACCCTCTCATATGCATGATTTTGCAGTATCCCTTTTATTTTTGGGAGTCCATGGTGGCTATCTATATTATCTTTTGTACTCTTGTGTCAAATGACAATATTTTGGAGGTGACTTTATGTAATATCATCTTGTTTTATTGACTAATAAGTTCTCAGTTTGATGTGAAAATTGAGGTATTGTGAATATTATATTACATACTCCTTCCGTCTCACTTATTTCCTACCATTTGGTTTTGGACCAAAGATTAAGAAAATGGGTTGGATAGGTCCCAAAAACAAGTTGTGGGTAAATATTGTGAGTGGTGGGCCATGTTAAAAAATATGGTGGGGTGAGTGTTGAAAAAGAAGGATAAGAGTGTATTTTTATAGGAAAAAGTTTACCCAAAAAGAAAATGGTAGAAAATGAATGAGACACCCCAAAATAAAATATGGTAGGGAATGGATGTGACGGAGTGAGTATATCGATATTCATCTTTTTCATAAGCATTTGCATTATCCACCGTGGAAAGCCAATAAGCTAGCGGATTTTGAATCTTAATTATAAGTTAGGTTTTTGATTGAATTATTATTTCACACTAACTAACATATTTAGACAATAATTTTTAACTGATTCACTTTTTTAATCATTCAAGCAAGAGGAGTTATTTTGCAAACATACTTAATAGTTGCATGTAGACTTGTAGCTCTTTCTTGTGTCATCGTAATGAGCACCAAGTCACACCAATTCTAATAATAGCTCTAATGATCAGAACAAGCTCGAAGCTAGAGTTTGTTAGGGTAAATCAGAAAATTGTTAGGGTATTAGTAAAAAGGTAGCTAGTCTCTTCCTGGACAAATTATAAACGTAAAAAGGTTGAAGATTGCATTAAAAAAGAAACATGAGCATTCTCTTAAAGCTAAGTCACACACTGGTACATTTACGAATTATTTCCTTCGACTCAATACATATAGCAATCGAGTACACAAACACGCATTATTGAAAACATATATAGAAGCTTAGGGTATGGACACAGCAGTACAGCTTTGCGTACGTACTTCAGCCTGCATGCATGCAAGTAGTTTTGTCTCAATAACCCTTTGCTTAGTTGCTAGGCTCCTTCTCAGCAGGAGGATAGTGTCCACCATGTCCATGACCTCCGTATCCACCATGGCCGTAGCCGCCATAACCATGGCCGTAGCTGCCGCCACCATAGCTGCCGTAACCCTCTGGATTAGCAGAGTTATCTGCATTGCTAGGAGGGTAGTGACGTCCATAACCACCTCCGTGTCCATAGCCACCATGTCCATAACCACCGTGTCCATAACCATAGCCATCTGGCTTAATGTCTTTCTCCTCTTCTGATGGAGGATAGTGACGGCCGTAACCACCACCGTGTCCGTAACCACCATGTCCATAACCACCGTGTCCATAGCCATACCCATCTGGCTTACGGTCTTTCTCCTCTTCTGATGGAGGATAGTGACGACCATAGCCGCCGTGTCCATAACCATAGCCATAGCCCTCTGGCTTCACATCATCATTTTCAGCTTCTGCTGGTGGATAATGACCACCATGACCGCCATGGTACCCACCATGGCCATAACCATATCCGTCAACTTCTTCTACCTTAGCATTTTTTACCTCTTCTTCTGCTTCTGCTGGTGGATAGTGACCACCGTGACCGCCATGATATCCACCATGGCCATAACCATGTTCATAACCATTCTCCTCTTTAACAATTTCTGAAAACAATCAAACGATAAACATTAGTCAATATGGTTAGAGATATGAGTTTTAATATAAAATACGAGTTTCGAAAAAACGTACTCCGTACTATTTTGACATTTACCTCATCGTCTTATCTAAAAATTTAATTTTTTGAAAGCTCATATGCCATACCGTCTTTAAGTAGTCAAGTGTTACTCTTTATCACAAAGTCACAAACTAATCATCGCAGCTCGTTGAGAAACTATTCGTAAACACAAATTCTAGGATATTATACCCCGTAAAGAGTAAAGCTTAGTAAAAACCATGGGGTAACAGTCTTACGAATCAAACATATATTTACGTACCTAAATTAAGATATGAAATCAAAAAGGTATATTTATACTGTATAAGTTAGGGCTTAATTAATCCCCTCTCCACACAGAAAATTTGATCATGGTACAATAACCTCACCTGTCTTCTTTTCAGCAGTGTCATCAGCCAATTGACGAGCTGAGACCTCAGAAGAAATTAGAAGAAGGAGACCACAAAGGCCTAGCAACAGAAAAACCTTAGAACCCATTTTGTTTGTATGTCACGATTAAATAAGGAACTCACACCTTGGTGTTTGGATGAAAAATGTTGTGTTATCGCACTCCTATTTATAGGCTAATCTTACTACAATTATGTGGGGCCAAGATAGTTAAGTGGTTAAATGACAAATCGCATGTCGGGTGATTTACAAATTGATTAAAATACATAACATAAATTATAAAGATAGTGAAAGCCCGGAAAATCGAATCGATGGGTTATCTTCTTGCGAATTGTCTCTTCCTAGCTAACTACTTTATTACTTTAGTAATCAGATATTATAAGTTGGTTTGAGGAGTATGGTTGGTCTAATAATTAAGTTTATATATGTATCTCATTTGTGATGGGATAATCATATGAAGCTAAAAATTAAAAAGCTACACAATTGTTAGCTAGTACTACGTAGAAAGCAAATTTATTTTTTTATCTTTATGAGATATGAAGGACTATGTAAGAATTACATAGGAGGGATTTGTATATGCAAGTGACTTTACACTCACAACACTTCAATTTTATACTACTAGATCAAGGCATCAAGGTAACCAGCCCATAAGTCATGAAAAATTTGTGCTTGGCAAGCCATTTAGTTACTTTATGCGATCAAAATCTATAGTACACTAAATTTCAAATGTTTTTATCTACTTTATTTGTTGGCGAAAGCAATTGAAATAAATATTAGATACTTAAAATAGATTTAAAATAAAAAGCTACTCTAGCAATCAATACTTAATGAAAAGCTACTTCAATCTTTACTACCAGATAAAGGCCAAGCCCACCAAGCATGAAATATTTGTGTTTGGCAAGCCATTTAGTTATTTTATTTGATCAAAATGAATGGTGAACTAAATTTCAAATGTTTTCATCTAATTTATTTGTTGGTGAAAGCAGTTCAGATAAATATTAGGTATTTAAAATAGATTTAATTAAATAAAAAGGTACTAACTTGTACGTAGTGAAAAGCTACTAAATTAGTTTTATCGCTTTTCAAATATAATATTTTATAATTATCATATACCATTTTAGTTCGAAGATTTTATGTACCTAACTCGATCCAAAACATGCATAAGACTGTGTTTTTATATTCTTTAGCTACCTTTGCCTTTTCAATTTACAAATACCTTTCTAATTCGAAGAATGTACATATCACCAATAATTAACTTTTTTTTGTACATACCACCGATACTTGACTTTTTTAACCACCGATATTTAACTTCAATGCATATATACAAGTCTTAGACTATGTTTGGCACGCCATTTCAGATAGCTTATAAGCTAATATTGACTTGTTTGACTGAAAAATTCTTGTTTGACTAAAACCAGGAGTGTTTGGTGACTACATTCTCTTAGCAGCTTATAAGTCCTTTTTAGCTTATCAAAAATAAGCTAACCCAAGTAGCTTATAAAAAAAAGGTACTGGTCATAAATCTATTCCATTTTTGCCCCAAGACTTTTTACCAAATAACAAGCCTACCCATTAAATCCTTAATATTATTTCCAAATATAAGGATTTTTTTATGTCATTTTGTCAAATATCAGTTGCTTGCTTAACAGTTGTATCAAACACTTCCAGCAAAATCAGTTACCTTATCAGGTCTCAAATTTCAGTTAATCGGGTAACTTAGCAGTTTTCAATCACCTTATCAGCTTTCAGTCACCTTATCAGTTCTCAGCTATCTTATCAGTCTATTTTACCAAACATAGCCTTAGGCTATGTTTGACACGCCATTTTAGGTAGCTTATAAGCTAATACTGACTTGTTTGACTGAAAAATGTTTGTTTGACCAAAACCAAAAGTGTTTGGTAACTACATTTTCTTAGTAACTTATAAGTCTTTTTTAGCTTATAAAAAAGGCTAACCCAAGTAGTTTATAAAAAAAAGGTATTGGTCATAAATTTATTCCATTTTTGCCCCAAATCTTTTTACCAAATAACAAGCCTATTTATTAAATCTTTAATATTATTTCCAAATATAAGCATGTATTTTTATGTCATTTTGTGAAATATCAGTTGCTTGTTTAACAATTTTACCAAACACTTCCTCTAAAATCAGTTACCTTATAAGGTCTCAAATTTCAGCTACCTAATCAGGTTATTCATCAGTTTTTAGTCACCTTATCAGTTTCAGCTACTTTATTAGTCTATTTTACCAAACATAGCCTTAGTTATCTCTTTAGCTTGTCGTAGGTAGTTAGACTCCTCGATGTTTTCCTTTTTTTTGTACAAAGACGTACTCCTCGGTGTACATAAGTTAGATCCTTAAAAGATAGTGAGGGTAATAATTAAAGAAGTCTTTCTCCCAAAAAAACTTCTAATAGAATTTGAACTTAAAACTCCAAAGTCACCTAGTGATAGAGTGCTGATCATTTTACTGTTAGATCAAGTCTTTCTTTTAATATCTTTTTAATTCTTACCATTGCGATAAAGCATATATAACCTCTTGCACTAATATAATCAATCATTTGTCTTTAGTGCTTTTAACCAAACACTTCGATCGAGCATGGCAAATTTAATTTTATCTATGGCAAAAGTGCTCTATCTAGAGAGTTCCGTAAGGAATATAGACAGCAAAGATACGGATCATGAAAAATGAAAATCATAAATCTGGGAGGAACCATCATCATTGTGTATGCATTGTCAAACTCGATAATTTGGGTGCATCTAACCATAACATTTCGAGGGATTTCCTTCTTATCAAAGGGACCCAAAAAGCAGAAGTGCCATATATATGTATTCCAGATGCAAGTTACTATGCAACTGTTTCGAAGCGTTCCATGCCCTCGATCAATTTTAAGTTCGAGAGCTTTTAGCTCTATTATGTATATTGGAGGATATATTAGTTAGGAATATTTTAGAGTATACTAGAATATTAGGGTT
>CAAKMY010038041.1:0-13469 GCA_901111285.1 Corrigiola litoralis
CCACCACCACCACCACCACCAAAACACACACACAAAAAAAAGGAACTGCTGGAAACGGAAACTTGAACAAAAAGAAAAGAGATACCTCATCAAAAATAAGATTTATAAACCTCAAAGAAAGCATCAGAGTTAGAGTAATTTCAGCAACTGGAGCACCTATCAGTCGTAAAGGGAGCAGGAACCACTGCAATGCTGATGCAAGATGCTCAGGGGCTGTTGTTGACAAACACAGACTTGCACTTTGTAAGATCTATCACAACCACAAAAGATAACTCTTACTAACAGTACAATTTGCAAGAATGAATGAATTTGGATAACACGGACAAGGACGTAGGGGTAACAATATTTGACCTCAATAAAACAAAAATGCTATGAGAGAAACATTCTAATGGGAACATTCTGCGACAACATTGACAAGAATCCCAAGTTAAATGGCTGGAGAAAATGCTTGGACCTTAGATATCTCCAAAAAAACAACCCACATTGAGAAAATATGAGGGAAAGACTTACAGTAAAGGTCAGGCAAGCAGACACGCTTGCTACTGAAAGCCCTTTCCTTGTCATTTGTAAGGGCCCAAACTTAAAAATCATATATGTATAGCCTTTAAGTGATGATGGAACACTGAGAAGTCCAGTCAAAGATGGTGGTGGAGTCCTCCAGGAAACACTAGGAAGAGCACCGTCAGCACTTAGTCCCAGAACTACATATAAAACTACAGACAGCAGAGCCACTCTACCTAATTGATCCTGCAGAGATCGCACAAAAATAAGAATGAGATGGAAGAAGATACAGATGTATAAAAGTAGCATCACTGAATCTAAAACCTAAATATTCAGTCACCTACTGAGAAAAACTGTCTATTTTTGTTGAAAGTAGTGCTCCAAAGGTTATGATTCCATCTTCTAGGAAACAGTGGAGTTTGTCACTTATAAATAGCACTAGTTGATCTACTGTGATTGTAGCTCTGGGAGAGTGGAGAGTGACAGCAACAATTAATAAACCATGATAATGATGAAGTACCCCAGTAACCCCACTAAATATTCGAAGGCTAGGAGCTCAGATCTGAGAGTTTACTTTAATTACAGGAGACTGCATCTTCCATCAGTAAGCTACCATTGACAAAGCAAAGAGATACCTGTCGGATGTTCTAGCTCACTAGCAGGCTATTCTTTTCTACAGTTTCCACTCTTGGTGTGGGAAGAACTGTTCAGCAAAGAACAGGCACTCGAATGGTCAAGGACGCTGGCCTGTGAAAAAAAGAAAAAATTCATCCAGCCTAAGACCAACAAAGTGACGAATTTGGATGGCTCTAAGGCTCACATATTCACGTTAACCAAGCCCAGAAACAAAGGTGTCGCACATGACATCCACCCCTTCATGTTACACCCTTGCCACATTGATTGAACTGATTTGGTCTGAGAAGGAAGAGCCAGCCTGGCAATTGGCTACAAAATCCAAGACGTCACAAGTCTCTTAGGCGGTTACTAGGAAAAAATATTAGTTGTATGTTACGGGATCTAGGAAAGTAATCAAGAATGGTGAAAGAGACCTTCGAAGCTCTACTGCACAGCAAAAACAGCAATGGAGTCCAAAACCCTCCAAGAACAGAGATAATGAAAGAAAAGGCGAAAGGAATCAAAGCAGAGACAAAAGAGGGATTTTTATACTTATCAACTTGAATATATCCTTACTGAGTTTGTTGCGTCTATTTATACTACATTAATTACTACTAGTAACTAAGCCAGGAAATGAAATATTACAGTTGTATAAAAACCTGACAGCTGTTAACAGAATCAGCTCTTCAACAACTTTTCCCACCAACAGCTATTTTTCACAATATTGAAGAACAGAATTTCCGAGAAAAGATCAATACCAAATGAAATCTGGTGATTACTGTAACACACTCTCCCCCACAAAATTTGACTTGTCCTCAAGTCATAAAAGGAACAGAAGCCATAAACTCCGGATACTTAACTTCAAATTCATTAACTTTGAATTAGCTTCTGTTACTGGATAATTCTGCCAATGCACCAAATACTGACTAGCATCAACATTTTGTCTTTTAATTACCCTTCTATAAAGAATACTTGCAGCTTGAAGGACTAAGGTACTAGAAGACCATGGAAACCAGAAGGTATATTGAGCCACAGCAGGCAAAGAACTATGGATTTATGGAATGCCTTCAATTGTGAGACATGGACGACATTATGAATCCGACTGCCAGCTGGTAATCTCCTCTCATAAACGACTTTACCATAATATTTATCACCTGGAATGGACCATAGTACTTAGGTGATAATTCGGCATGCTCCTGGCTTGCACTGAATTATGCCTGTAGGGTTGTAACTTCAGCCATACCCATTCCCCAATCTGAAACACTATCAAATCTTCTGCCCATCGGCTATCTGTTTCATCCTTGTCTGAGCTCGAGTGAGATGAAATTTTAGATTCCGAATTAGGGCCTCTCTTCTCTTAAGGGACCTATCGACTGCCTATATCTTAACTTCAACAGGTAAATAAGGGAGATGCAAGGAAGGTGGCTGATTATAGACACATACGTAAGGGGTCATTGTAGGTGCAGGATGAAAGTTGGTATTGTTCCACCACTCTGCCAGGGCTAACAATAAGCTCCAATCCTTCGGGTGTTCAGGCAACATTGACCACCTCAGTTTGACCATCTATCTGTCAGGGTGGTAAGCAGAAGACAATAAAACTGTGTCCCTTGAGTAGATAATAAAGCCTGCCAAAAATGGCTTAGAAAGATTCCATATCTATCACTACAACAGTCTTTGGCCAACCATTTAGCTTGAAAATGTTGTCTAGATATGCTCGCGCCACATTAGAAGAACAAAAGGGGTGCGATATTGCCACAAAATGGCTATACTTGCTTCCAAGATTAACAAATAAGCATTTTCTGATTAACCGATTCGCATCGCTGATCATGCGTTTGCAACAAAACAGTGACTTCAATCTACTTAAGGTAGCATCCCTACCAGAGTGCCCTCCCTAAAAAAAGATTGTGCTGCAATTGCAGTATCTTGGTCCGAACATATTGACGTGGAGTGTGGACCTACAACTAGTTTATCTTTCTTTCTAAGGAGCCATCCTGAAGAGAATAATGTTGTCCAGGTTGTTGATGTTGTAACTGATGCAGAAATGAGTCAAAGAAAGAGTCAAGCTGATAAGAATTTTCGAGTAAACTCTCCAAATCAGAAATGTGGACAAAACCACACACAGAAATCCAGAACCAGGTTTCCTGGAGAGGGCATCAGCAGCCAATTCCCTCTTCCACTCCAACATTGAATCTCACAGTTGCACCCCATTAGTTTTGACAGCCAAAACTGTTGGAAAGGGGTAGATATCTTTTGCAGCATTAGCCACTTGGATTTATTTTTTATCTGTCCTGATTATAAATGTCTGACCCAATAAGTATTGTTTTCCATTTTTATACTGCAAAAACAATAGCTGATAATTATTCCTCATATGCAGAAAGCTTCAGCTATTTCGGTCCCAATGCCTTGCTTATCTAAGCCAGGGGATGATCTGATTGCATCAGTGATGATGCACCTATACCTCTTTGGACGCATCTGCTTCCACAACAAAAGGCAAGGAAAAGTTAGGTACAGCTAGCTCTGGAGCAGTAATTGGTAACCATTAACCAATGCTAACTTTAACTCCTCAAAAGCTACTTGTCCTTCATCAGAAAGATTAAATTCCTGTTTCTTAAGTAACTGAGTCAGAGGGTGGATGGTGGCATAATTTTGACATCTTTTCTGTAACATCCTGCTAAACCCATGAAGCTTCTGAGTTCCTTTACTGATGGAGGTACAGGTCTAACTAACTAGCAACTGTAGTCAGTTTACTCCCTGGATTTAAATAACATGTCCATGGTATTCTAGTTTGGGCATAGCAAATGAATGTTTGCTTGCCTTTGCAAATAGCTGATTTTGGTGCAATGCTTCTAAAGCTGCTGTGAGATGACCCCAATGTTCCAGTATATTTTGTATCGACACAAAGAAGCCATCAAAAAAAACCAAGAAAGCGCTTTCTAAGGAGAGGTCTGAAGACTTCATTCATCCAATATTAAGAGGAGGCAAGTGCATTAGTAAGCCCAAAAGGCATAACATCTCAACACAATATTAAACTAATCAATAGTTTTATAATAAAGTCTCCACTTTATAATAATAGACCTATGAATATATTTATTAATTATTATCTCATAATCAATTAATAAATAAATCCAAACGTTGTGGAGTTCTTAACTCGAACACATCACACATAGCATAAGCCGACCCATTCAGCTCTCCTAATGGGGTATTGATATGTATCCATATACATATCACTCAACTACAGAGCCTTCAGACCACAGGCTCCACCATGAGATGTAATATTAATTAGCTATTACTATTATATGATGATATAATACAATAGTTATCACTTAATTAGTTAAGTAAGTAATAATGTGAAGTTACAAGAATGTCCATCCTTACCAAACTTGTCTATAAGTACTAGACAAAGCTTGATGGGCAAACTAAGGCAATTCTATCATCACAAATCAAACACATCAAAAATAAAATAGAGAGAGAAGGAGAGAAGTGAACCAAAAACTCTCCTCTCCCACTCCCTTGGCCAGTTTCTAGGATAAGTCGAAGAGAGATTTTTCTTTCTTGTATTCTCATTTATAATCACATATATTCATCTCCTAATTAGTACTAGATATATTCACTAAGAGTTAGTGATAATTATTAGTATTTGGTTGTTCTTCTTAGGTCCTCTAGCAAGGAAGAAGAAAAGCAAGGAGTTGGAGCCTTGGTGCAACAAAGAGGAGGCCAACCTCTCTTGGTGGCTTATAGATCAGACTTTGGAGGATCAAGTTCGATAGCACCGGGCTATGTAAGTTACTATGTGATTTACATGTTTTATATAGCCTTGATTCATGCATGCAATAGAAATAAGGTTTTGTGGGTTGCTTGATAAGTGTTGTTAAGCTCGATTAATATGGATTAGTCGATGGTGTAAACTTTCAATATTTACAAATACTTCTATCTACAGTTATTTTTATTATTTTTATAAATCATATATATTGTATTATTGACAATAAAAGTTTAGTTTCAAATAGTCCCAAAAAAATGGATGTGGGGAATTGAGTGGATCGAAAAGAGTAGAGTATTCCCACCCGGTTACAAACACCGTTCTTGATAGTGATTGATTCATTGATTGAAAATTAAACCAATCAATGGCTACCAAAACACGAAGCGAACACTAGATTCTAATACCGTTTTAACTTTTATGGAGGTAAATAGCTATTACTTAAGTGGCCTCATTATCATTTTTTCTTAACAATTCGAAAGTATCGCAGACAACTCATTTCAAGAAACCTAGGGTGATTTCAATGGCGATCACATTACACAATACCAAGCCATACGTTCTGGGAATACTTGACTTAGTTTAGAGGTAAGCACAACTGCACAACAGCAACTTCCGAAGATTCCATAATTTTTAACCAGCTTGTGCCTAAATTACAAACTTTGGATTTTGACTACAGAATAGATCAGGGCAAACATAAAGGATTCTCCCAGGATCATTTGGTCATTCCTAGTAAACACAAAACCCTTGTACTCTTCTAACTCAATAGTACAAGCCCATGTTCACAAAGATGTCGTAAGCGCAAAGACAACATTATTGAACTCTCAAAGCATTTTTTTGATAATGTTGCAATAATCTCAAACAGCTTCTACCAAATCCATTAACTCCATAGGCATGAATAGGGAATCCTACAATGACCTCATTTGGAATTGAATAGGTAGAAAACACCACCGGCCAACTATAACAAACCACCCTTTTATCTCACAAATGGTGCCTGCAAGACATGATATTGCAAGAGAAAGTTCTGAACTTAGCACAAAATAAGCTACAAAATTTATCGGATAAACTGATCATCTTTTTTCATCAATCCCAAATTGTTCCCAGGGAACAAAGCAGTTCAATAAAGAAGACAATTCTACAACTTAAAAAACACAGAAAAAGTAGGATAAAGCCTCATTAAGTAATAGTTCCAACCAAGACCACTACTGATCAGCTCATTGCTGCCCAGCTTGAGCTTTCTTCTTCTGCCAGAGGCGGTCAACAGCACTGTCAGCATCACCCTGCATAAGCAAAGACATAATTAAGGCACACATTACAAACAACATAGCAAATGCATCAAGAATAAATTATTATGTCAGTAATACAAACCTGAGCACGAATGAAACCAGAGAGAGCAAAAGTTGTGAAGCCCCCATTGTAAACTCCCCTCTCATCCAAATGTCCGACGTTGAGCTGCACTGAGGCATGATCCTTTGAAGTGATAAGCCTATTGGTGGCCGAACTGCAATAACAAGAATATCCAACAAAAAGGCGTCACATATTTGCAAACACCTTGACAAAACTAAACAAAAACTAGGGAGCAAATCAAATCATTAGGACAAAACACTTAAAACTAATCAATACCATTTCCTGGGGATGTAAAGATCCATTATCTCTCCCTCATCGTTCTGCATCTTGTCTAACTTAAGCTGATCACCAAACACTGGAATTACCTAACAATACGAAGCAACAAACAAGAATACATTATAACCAATCCAATACATAACATTATAACAACCAGATCAAAACAAAGACCCTCACTGACCACAATTTAAATTTCACATCCATTTCATGACGAAGCATTTTCCACAAATCTTGTAGATGCAACTCAATATCGGCAGTAACAATAAAGCACACTTTACCAGGAACTCACTCTCATAATCTACAACACAGGTTTTTATGATAGAGCTTAAACTAAAGCAAACAAACATAACAAATGCACACAAGTCTCTCGTAAGCAATCATCTATCACCAACACAATCATAACTAAACATATAATTTTCTGGTAACCCAGACTCATAACCCAGACTCATAATCAACAACACCCCGACAATTTATCAAAAACACAGCTTTGCACAAATCGGACAATTGATCGCCTTCCCAACAGCTCAACAAAGAACCAAACATCATTCTCACATCGAAACAATAAACACCAACTACATCCTAATCAAACAACGCTCCGAAATCCATTTAAAAACTTCGCTAAAACCGGACAACCGATCTCCTTCTAAATAGCTCATCGAACAACCAAACATCATATCTCACATCGAAACAAAAACATACCAACTACATCCTACCATTTTTTATAACTTTTCCCGTAAAATGTAGCCTAAGTAAATTCCTTTCTCATGCTCTAATAGTCATCATCATATCATCAACAATGGTCAAACAATGATACCAAAAAAGTCAACCAACAACCAAAACCTCAGACACAACTTAACATGCAAACCATTAAATCCACACCAGTATAAAAAAGTACCATTTTTTCTCAAACAAAGCCCAAAAGAACGCATTTTTATCAAAAAGACTCACATATACACAACACACAACAAAACCCACATCACATAACACGAAACCAACAAACTATAAAAACCAAAGTCGCATAATAAAACAAAATAACATATGAACCAGGAAATGAGACCCTACAGCAGATCTAAATGCATAAACATGGCATGGTAAATAAAACTACAACGCTGAAATTAACTTAGCAAGAGAAAAAGGTAAAATAACATGATTAAAGTGAAGTAACAAGAGATGAAGGAAAAGAGAGAAACCTGAGGAGAGGAAAAATGGAAGGGTTTGTGTTTGTGAGAGGCGAAGAGAAAGGAGGGGATTAATATCGTTCCTTAAACCCTATCTTTCATACCTTGGGCTTTACTTTCTTGGGCTTTTTGGTTTATGGAGTTCGGTTTTGCGTGCTTGGACCGTCTACACTAACCTGTCAAACGGGTCGGATCGGGTACTGTAAAATAGGTGGTCGTATAATACGGGTTTGGGTATAATACGGGTACGGGTGGAATACGGTTCTGGTAAGATACGGGTTTGGGTAGAATATGGGTTGGGTGTATGCGGGAGGGTCAAAATACGGTTGGATAATTTATAAGTATATAACGCATGATTTCAAATAAATTTTACTAATTAGTATCATTATTACTATTATTAGTTTTTAATCTCATTATTTAACCGCTCTCTTCTGCTCTAGGCGATTTTTGAAAACTGCTAGGCGGTTTTGAAAACCGCTAGGCAATTTTCACAGATTCTAGGCCACCATAAGAGTTTTCTTCTTGCCCAAGGCAAGTCTCTCTCCCTTTCTAGGGTTTCTCTACGTCTCAATGGCGGAGGAGGAGATTATTTCTCATTGTGCTAAGTTAAGTATAGTTGATGAAGAAAATGAAATTGCGAAACTGGGTGGAGGACCCGATGATGGAGATAAAGAACATATTTCACTATCTGTAGTTGGGAAGGTCCATTCGACTAGATCTTTCAACTTTGAAGCTATGAAGAGTACGTTGGCGGAGGCATGGAATCTTACGCACCAGGTTATCTTTCGCTCTTTAGGTGAAAATCTTTTCACTATTCAGTTTCCCCAATTTAAGGATAAAGTTAGAGTGCTTAATGGAGCCCCATAAAATTTTGCGAATAAGTTGTTGGTCCTCAAAGATATCCGTGGAGATGAGCAACCGTCCGAAATTGAGATTACTCATTGTCCTATCTGGTTAGGGCTTTATAATTTACCTCTGAATTGTCGCTCCAATGTGGATGTACGTGCTTTGGTTAGTAAGATTGGTGAGGTCTTAGAGGTTGAGGATGATTGTTTCGGCTGGGACAAATCCAGAAGGGCTAGGGTTCTCGTGGATATCAAAAAATCGTTGCGTCGTCGCCAGAAAGCCAGAGATAAACGTGGAAAGGAAATCTGGATCCATATTAAGTATGAGAGGTTACCTTTCTTTTGATATGCATGAGGGAAGCTTGATCATACACTTAAGGATTGTGAAGAAGTTGAAGAGGAGGATTTGGGGGAAGAATTGGGTTGGGGTCCTTGGCTTAGAGCGTCCCCGAGGAAGAGCAGATTTCGGAAGATGGAAGAAGTGAGACAAACGACTCAATGCAAGAAATCTCTTCATTTCGCACCGGAGAATAAGGAGTTGAGGATTAAGGGGAATCTAGAGGTTAAGTCTAAATTAGTTAAGGAAGCTACAGGAGAAGAAGTTCAAGGGGATACTACTTATGGTGAGGGTGGTAAGGTCATAGGGAAAAAGGTCCAAGATTTGTACGAGAGTTCGTCGTGCATGGGGGCCAAGGTTCCGAGTCATGGAAAGGTCTGCATGGGTCAGGAAAATGCTGTCTTTTCTAGAGTTGGTGTCACGGAGGCTGTCACTAGTGTGGGAATGGGACACCAGGTGGATGAGGGCAAGAAGAAAGGGGAGTCTTTATCGAGGTTTTCGAAGACAGTAGTGGAAGGAAAGTCTACAGAAGGTGATGGTAAGAGGAAGATTAGCCTAGGGGAGATGTTTGAAGAAGGTGAGAAGGCTGGAGATTTGAAGAAGGTGAAACGCACTATGGTGCCAATGGACTGTGGAGCCATTGAAGTAGCGGAGATTGGTTTGAACCAATCCCGCGAACAGCCATGAATTTCTTAAGTTGGAACTGTCATGGGCTTGGCAACCCACCGACAGTTAATGCTCTCCGTGAGTGGTGTTGGAGAGATATGTCGAGTTTAGTCTTTGTCATGGAAACTAAAATTAAAGGAGGTACTTTAGAAAAAGTTCGTAACAAGTGTGGTTTTACTAGTGGTCTGTGTTTAGGGAGTATTGGGCGGTCTGGTGGGATTGGTTTTTGGTGGAGAGATTTGGATCTTAACCTAATCTCTTACGACCAGCACCATGTTGCTGCGGATGTTTTGGGGAGTGATGGTAGACATAGTTAGAGGGCAGTGGGAGTCTATGGTTGGCCGGAGAAAGCGAATAAATACAAAACATGGGAGATGATGTTAGCTCTGTCTAGAGGGTGTAGTATTCATATCTTGTTTTTTGGAGATTTCAATGAGATCATTTCCGAGAATGAGAAGTATGGTGGTGCGATTAGAGCAGAGAGGGATATGGATGCCTTCACAGCGGCCATTGATGATTGTGGGCTAGTTGATTTGGGTTTTCGGGGTAGTATTTTCACTTGGGAGAGGGGTAGAGAGGAGGGGACGGTGATTCGAGAACGTTTAGATAGATTTCTTGCTAGTGAGTCTTGGTGTAATTTGTTTCCTCAGGCTGAAGTGTTCCATATGGTCAGACATAAGTCGGATCATGCCGCTTTATCTCTTGTTACTGTTCTGAGAAAAAATCAGAGAAGGGGAAAGAGAAGCTTCAAGTTCTAAGCGTTGTGGTTATCAGATCCGAATTGCAGAGCCGTGATTGAAGAGGCTTGGGGAGAAGATGTTAACAATGATATTTCTCTGAAGATGTCAGTTTGTGCTAGTAAACTTCAGACTTGGTCCACAAAGACGTTTGGAGACATCAAGAGAAAGATCAAGGAAAAAGAGAAACTTCTTAGAGAGGCTCAGAAACATCCACCTTCGGCGGATATGCTAGCACGTTGCCAGCAGCTTTCCAGAGAACCGGAAGAGCTTTTCTGGCAGCAAGAAACTTACTGGTGTGCGCGGGCTAGGAGATGTGACCTGAGAGACGGTGATAGGAATACGACATATTTCCACAAGAAAGCTAGTGAGCGGAAAAGGCGTAATTCTATTGCGGGGTTGGAAAGGGAAGATGGATCATGGGGTAGCAATGAGAATGAAATTGAAGATATAGTGGTATCATACTTTCAAAATCTGTTCAGCGCGAGTGTTGGGTCGAATGATCAAGATGTCTTGGATTTGGTTCATGCTACTGTATCAACTGAGATGAATGCTGAGTTAGATCGTGCCCCGTGTGAAGAGGAAATTTGGGATGCTCTCCAACAGATGCATCCTCACAAGGCCCCGGGTGTGGACGGGTTGAATGCCCTCTTCTTCCAGAAACATTGGGATGTTGTCAAGGTGAGTGTAATCCGCTTCATTAAGGAGTGGTGGGCAGGTCGGGTAGCCTTACAAGAAGTGAACAAGACATCGGTTGTTCTGATTCTTAAGGTTAAGGAAGCGAAGCGTATGACGGAATTAAGACCTATTAGTTTGTACAATGTCTTATATAAGATTTTATCCAAGATGCTCACTAATCGTATGAAAGGTTTCTTGCCATCGATTATTTCGGAAAATCAGAGTGCTTTCACAATGGGGCACTTGATTACCGATAATGCGTTGATTGCTTTTGAAGTTTTTCATTCCATGAAGCGGAAACGGAGTGGTCGAGAAGGAGTTATGGCACTCAAGTTGGATATGAGTAAGGCTTATGATCGTGTGGAGTGGGGTTTTTTAAAGAAGGTGATGGGCAGAATGGGCTTCTCAGGCTTATGGACTCAAAGAGTAATGGACTGTGTTACTTCGGTCTCGCATTCCTTTAGGATTAATGGTCAGTTCAAGGGTGAAGTGTTTCCGTCTCGGAACTTAGATAAGGTGATACCCAATATCACCTTATCTATTCCTCTTTTGCGCTGACGTTTTCTCTTTCATGCTAAACAGGGCTGCTATTAATGGTGACATTCATGGTGCTAAAGTGTGTGCAAATGCCCTAAGGGTGTCTCATTTATTCTTTGCTGACGACAGTATTCTGTTTGCACGTGCAAATATCTGAGAGTGCTCTATTTTAGCCGATATTACTGGTAAATTTGAGAGAGCATCGGGCCAAAATATTAACTATGAAAAATCGGAGATTGCTTTTAGCAAGAATGTTTCTGCTGTTAGAAGAGAAGAGATTCGTGAGATTCTTAATGTTAGAGCGGTTGCCAAGCACGACAAGTATTTGGGACTCCCTACCCTTATTGGTAAATCGAAAAAGGCGACTTTTGCTTGTTTGAAGGAAAGGGTTTGGAAAAAGCTTCAAGGTTGGAAAGAGAAACTCCCCTCTCGCCCCGGGAAGGAAGTTCTTATTAAAGCAGTAGCGCAAGCCATTCCCACTTATATGATGAGTATATTCAAGATCCCTGAGGCAATTATTGATGAGTTACATTCCTTGATTGCGCGATTTTGGTGGTGTGCTAAAGGAACCAAAAGGAAGGTCCACTGGAGGAGTTGGGAGAAATTATGTAAGCCTAAGGCTCTTGGAGGTATGGGCTTTCGCAACCTTAGTGTGTTTAATCAAGCTCTTTTGGCTAAACAAATATGGAGGATCCTTCCACATACGTTGTTGGCTCGGATTTTAAAAGCTAAATACTTCAAAAACAGCTCAGTTATGGAGGCTAATTTGGGATTTGATCCTAGCTTTACGTGGATGAGTTTGTGGGGGTCGAAAGCGCTTCTCTTGGAGGGTTTGAAATGGCGGGTTGGAGATGGCTCACAAATTAATGCTTGGAGTGACGCGTGGCTCCCAGGGGATTCCTCTTTTATTGTCCCAAATCCGAAGCCAGATTCTGATCTAGCTTTGCGGGTTTCTGATTTAATAGATCATGAATTTCATTGCTGGGACGAGGCCACCTTAAACAGGGTGTTCCATGAAGAGGATGCGGCCAAGATCAGAAGTATCCCACTTAGTGTACGACGTGCATCCGATTCTCTATTTTGGTGGCCCTGCAAGGATGGTGAGTTCGCGGTAAAATCAGCATATTGGCTTGGCTTACTTGGGAATACCCCGGAGTGGATGTCCCATTTCGGGTCTGATGCGTCTTCCTTGTGGAAAGCAGTGTGAACTATGAATGCACCTCCTAAGTTGGCACATTTCGCGTGGAGGGTGTGCTCTAATAGTCTCCCTGTCAAGCACAATTTGGTATCCAGGAGTATCACTACTGATGCGAGGTGTGGTTGTTGTGAGGCTGAAGATGAGACGGTTGTTCATGCGTTGGTCGAGTGTGAAGTGACGAAAAAAGTTTGGAGCAATGTTCTGACCAGAGAGTTGTTCCTGATCGCGGAAGGGAGCTCAGTGATAGAAAAGTTAGTTTGGCTAATGGGCAAAGTACAAAAAGAGGAGTTGTGCAGATTCTTTACCTTTGCTTGGGTTGCCTGGACACTTCGAAACGACTTGATCTTCTACAGTACCCCGCCAAAGCATGAAGCCATCCCTGCTGGCTACTTGAGGTTAGTTGACGATTTTCGTCTTTATAAGGAGAAAGTCCACACTTCCCCTCTGCAGACTGTTCCACCATCGAGGAATTCATGGGTTGCTCCAGCTTTGGGTTTTGTTAAAATCAATACATATGTGGCAATTTTGGATGGTATTGGTGTAGGCTTAGGAGCTGTTATCCGTGACAACTCGGGTCGACCTTTGGCTATGGCTGTCATGAGGGTAAAGGCTTCTTTATCAGCGGGACTGGGAGAAATCATGGCGGGAAGGTTTGGTTTGCTAGCTGCTCGGGATCTTGGTTTCCAGAAAGTGTGCTTGGAGAGCGATGCTTTAAGCTTTGTTAATTTGGCTAAGAAGAAAGTTGGTGATCGTGGAGTTGCGGGTTTAGTTGTAATAACCCGTATTTTTATATTAATTTATAA
>CAAKMY010038061.1:0-16905 GCA_901111285.1 Corrigiola litoralis
CCTTTTTTAAGACATATTAATGCTAGAATTTAAAAGATTTTTTAGGCGTTTCCTAGCCGTCCCCGTCCCCTAGTTTTCTGGAAAATGCCGTTTCCCCGCCCCCGTTCCCGCCCCCGTCCCCGCTCCCGTGCAACCTAGGTTTGTAGTTTGGTTGCTAAGTTCTGGTTTTTTTTTTTTTCCAATCCTTATGGTCTAGGAAATTGAGTAGTGTCTATAAAGTTGGAACTTTGAAGGGTCTGTAAGGGCAAGAATTGGTCTATCACCCTAAAAGTGGGGTTTTTGGGGGTTAATATGTGTTGTAGACTGCAGCGTAGATGATTTAGGGCATAGGGGGCGACTTGTCGTTTCACAGTTTGCTGAGGTTGTTATTTGCTATTCTCTGTGAAGTAGGGGTTTGAGTAGTCAGTAGTGTATTACAGATTGGATCTTTGGAGGGTTTGTGCTGGCAAGGATTGATCTTTTAGTTTCCTGTTAATGAATTAGGGTTCAAGGGTTTATGTAGAGTTTGTCAAATTATTTACCCTGATGCTGGCAGGGATACCAGGTAGAGCTTGATTGGTTGTGGGCTGTAGGCCGAAAATTAATACTAGTGAGTATCGATGCAAACCTGAGCTTTGAGTGGCTCACATTTAAAAAGAAAACCCAAGCTTAGAGGGTTTGAGTAATGTTGTAAAGACTCAATTATATAAGGTTTTTCGGGCTTCAAGAAGTTTTTTTTTTTTTTTTTTTAATTTTGGTGGTTTCAAGGTGCCCCCAGCGAAAAGGTTTGAACTTCGTGAGTTTGTGGAATATTATTTTGTGATGATACATTGTTTCCTCAGCAGGCAAAGGCTGATTCTCTATGGACTTTATGTAAGTATGTCTTGAAAAGAATTTTTAGAAAAAAAGAGGTCTGTCTACACATAACTGCAAAGAAAAAGAAACTTTTCTGTCTTTCAACAATATGTTCAGAAAGCTTCTGCACTCACGCTTCACATCTTTGAAGTCGAGGACTGAATCCTTGACTACTCTGTGGATTATTATAGTCACCTTGTCCTGTAAGATATGTTTTACTTCTATATGTATCTGACTGTTCATTTTCTGCCATTTAAGTTTCTTGTATTTCTGTGATTGAATGTGGTGCTGTTAAATTCTGATCCTTCCAGGAGTATCTGATTTATGCTGATTTATGCTGTCTTTGATCGCTACTTTTATAAAGCTCTGTGGAATGGTTTAATTCCTTACATACTGGGTTTGATATATAATATCTGTCCTATCTGGGATCTCTGCAACATAAAAAAGTACATAATTTCCCTTTGCATTTCACTTGCTGTTTGTATGAACTTTGTTTGCATTTGTTTTGCAGAATCCTACTCTGCCTATATATGGTTCTCAATTTACTGTTGGTCATGGCCGTCAATGTGACCTCTGGTTAGGTGATCCATCTGTTAGTAAAGTGTTATGCAAACTTCAGCGCGTAGAGGTATGGACATTTTAATGGCTTACTACTAGTCGTAACTACAGGCAAATATATGGAGCAACAGAGAAAATTGCAGCTCATGTTATGACTTTGTGATTATCTTGACTCACCACATCTGTTTTCAGCAAGGGGGCTCATCCATCATCAAACTAGAAATTACTGGGGGTAAAGGTCCTGTGCAAGTAAATGGCAAGGTCCAGCAGAAGAGCTCTTCTTCTCTAACTGTAATTGGTGGTGATGAGTTGATCTTTGGTTCTTCTGGGAGACATGCTTACGTATCCTTCTCTAATGATATTTTCATCTTTTGTTGAAGCTGAGGTTTATGTATGTTGGCCATTTAAACCTATTGCTACGGATTAATTTTTCTATTAGTGTTTTCCTCTCTGACTGATATTTCTCTTTTCAGTACATCATACGTTTTTTAAAGCTAATCTATCAAGGTGCTTTTGCTACACTTTTGTAGTTGGCTGTCACTCTTTTCTATCTTTGTGAAGGATTATGATATGAACCTTGAAACGATTGAGTGCTTATGTTTATTGCTCAGGTCTTTTTTCTTAACTAAGTTGTCAGATATTCCAGGAGCTCTCTAGAGATACTCTTGCTGCTCCCGGCTTAACATCACCAATGGCCATATTCGAAGCCCAAAGTGCTCCAGGTACGAGTAGAGATCCCAATGCAAGAGGAAGAGATACATATACATCTGTTGTTGCCGCGGGAGCGTTGGCTTCACTATCAACCTTAAGCAAACGTTTCTCACGTCTTCCTCCACCAAGAGGAAATGATGAGGATTCGGCTCCAGGGTCGCTTTCTGGAGCTTCGGATAATGGCATGTGCAACATTGACGTTAGTGATAGCATGGATCTTGAGGACTATAACAGTCCCTCTCTGACTCAGAAAGAGATTGCTCCTGTGTCTGACGAGAATACGAATATTGATGATATGGAGAGGGATGCTGACTTGGATGCTGAGGAAGGGGCAGTCTCTGGCTCAAACAATGAATTAAAGCCATTGTTGAAGCTGCTTGCTAGGGCAACTCCTGCTGAAGATATTACTAGCAACCTTTCTAAATTGTTGGAAGAGCAAAAGCAACTTAGGGAATTACTCAATGATCTTGATCGTCCAACTTTTGTGTCAACCAGACGCCAAACATTTAAGGACACCTTACGCAAGGCCATTCTTCCTTCTAGTGAAATGGAGGTGTCCCTAGAGAATTTTCCTTATTATTTGAAGTGAGTAGCTTTATTGTCGTTTGTTTCGTTACCCTTTTTTCAACTTCCAAGTATTGTCATCTGTGTATTCATAATTATGGACACACCTCCTAGTTTCTATTGATGGCTTGGTGCAGTATTTTCCCTCTTGGACTGCTTCACTATGTCTTTAGAGTTTGCTTTTTCAGGTCTACCCTGCCCATTTAAGTATCCTTCTGGACTGGGCATTGTGCTGTATGATAGTGGCCCTGTTTTCCCTTTGTTGTAGAAAGGATGCTCGCTTGCATACTTGTTCTTGTTTTAGTGCATCTTTATAGCCTTGTTTGTCGGGATGTATGGATATCTCAGCTGCGGTGTTGTAAATTTTGGTCTTGTACTTGTGAGGATGAAATATTGGAGATGGTGTTACATATGTTGAGCGCTTCTTGTTGTTCGCTTGCATGCTAGTGTAATTCTCCTATGCTCAGCATTCTAGTTTGATGGTTCTTCTACTTTGGTATATACTCAATGATCACCAAAACTGTTGGTGTTTTTCTGTAACATTCCACCTAAGTTGTTAATTTTGCACTTTGCAGTGAAACCACAAAGAGTATCTTGATTGCTGCTGCATACATACCTTTGAAGCATGGCAAATCATTGAAGTATGCCTCAGACCTTCCAACTGTGTGTCCAAGAATACTCTTATCTGGACCTGCAGGTATTTCATACACGGAACTTTTGTTTATTTCCGGAGTTCATTTGTAATTAGGTCCGTTCTTTTCCTGCCCTTCATTTATTTGTGAATCGTATATTTCAGGTTCGGAGATCTATCAAGAAACATTAGCAAAGGCTTTGGCTAAACATTTTAGTGCCAGCCTTCTTGTAGTTGATGGACTCCTATTGCCCGGGGTAAGCTTCCTAATAACTTTGATTAGTTCTATATGTGGTGTCGTGGCGACCTATGTATTCTTTGAATTTTTAATTGGCTGAGAGTGTACCTATCGTTGTTTATTGACATTTTTAGGAAAGAAGTTGATAGTTGAAGATTCTTATTGTTTCAGGCATCACCTGTCAAGGAATCTGACCCTATCAAAGAAAATTATAGACCTGAAAAATCTAGTATTCATTCAAAACGTGCAGCAGCTGCGGCTTCACGTCAAAAGAAACCAGCATCAAGTGTTGAGGCAGACATAACAATTGGATCGTCTCATTCAGCCCCGCGTCTTCCTAAGAATGAAGCGTCCACTGCATCTTCTAGGAAGTTCACTTTTAAAGAAGGTGTGAATGCTTATATATACATCGTGTCTGTGTGTGGCATTCTGTGCTTTTATTTTGAAATATTTCCTTGCTTTCCGGTGCATAAAGCTCTGTGCTTGAGGCTTTCTCATATGAAGTGAGTCTCATTTTTCAATAGTAGTCCTGAAATTTTGCTGTGTCCTACGTGATGTCCTTATACGTAGCTTGTTTTGCTGGAAATAGGACCTTTTGAACGGTGGTGTAAATTTTTGGTGAAAAGCTTTATATTTTAT
The DNA here is from genome assembly GCA_901111285.1 of Corrigiola litoralis. Taxonomy (NCBI): domain Eukaryota; kingdom Viridiplantae; phylum Streptophyta; class Magnoliopsida; order Caryophyllales; family Caryophyllaceae; genus Corrigiola; species Corrigiola litoralis. The sequence continues at coordinate 4,176 of CAAKMY010038061.1, forward strand.
AATGATAGTATGTCGCAAATGCATGGGTGTCTGGTCAATTAGTAATGTTTGTTTTCTGTTAACATGGGCAATGGAGATTTCCTTCGTTTGGTTTGAGAAAATGGTTTCTTAGCGTTAATCATGCTCATGGAAACGCACAGCCCCCTCTCTGTCGTTGTATCCTAAGCTTTTTGGAAATGGAAACATGTATGGAACACCTCAAGAAATACAGAGGAAACTGTAGGCTAAGTGTAGTCTGAAGTGCCTACCATGAGCATTTATTATTCTATTCCAAAATTTAGAATGAGAAGAGGAAAAATAAAAAAACCCCTCCGGAAATGCATGCCTGAGGTATAGTCAGCCAAGCTCTGAAAGCAATTTATAGTTTGGGTAAAACGAGAGACTTTCAAGAACATGGTGTCTCACGCCATCACTCACTTCCTTCCATAAATAATTGAGCAAAATAGTCAGCCAAGCTCTGAAAGCAATTTTTAGTTTCAAGTCCTATGATATGGAAAAGAGACTTCTTACCCCCACAAAATTACTTTCTTAATGACACCTAAATAGATGTCATTTGCAAAGTCCCATTTTTTTCATCAAAAGAAAACCTCCTATTTTAAGGGTACCCCTCTTTGGAATATTCATCTAAACGCTGAATTTTAAAATGAAGGCTCTTACAAGATTCTTCATTTCCATGATCCTTGATATTTTGAAGATCCCTGTCCATATACATGAAAAGAACTTGTCCCCAACCTTCCTCCCCTCCACTTCCCCCCCCCATAAGAAGAGGGATGATTCTTTCTTCTTGGGCAATGCACCCTGTAAGTTTCTCGTCTCTCTGTATACACTGAACAATTCCTTTCTCGGGCAGGGTTTGTGTTGCGGGAAGAGCAGATGGGAAATAGTTGGCACTTGGTTGGGCTCTCTTATGGTGCTGGCCTTCCTTGGTTTGTTAATTTCTGGGTGGGGTGGGGAGTGCAGAAGGGAGGAAAAGTAGCATTTGATAAGGTCCACTCACAGAGTTGGTTGTACTCTCCAGATCTATGGGGTATGTAGGTTTGCAGGTGTCGGGCACTGAAACTTATTGTGCTCCTTGGAACTTGTATGGTCCAAAAGGACATTGGCCTCCGCAGGGTCCTTGGGATGAGAGTTTTTTAATCTGTTTTCCTTCAAAACCCTTTGATCTTGCTCTGATCTGAATTCCATTTTCGCCAAACTTTACTAGATGTCTGGATTTAACCTTGTTGTTTCCATTTGCACTAGGGTTACAGATAGTTTCTATTGCATGACTTTTCAAGTTGGTCTGTGGAGATCAGGGATATAAATATTATCTCACTTGCATATAGTTTTTGAAATTTTGATTTGGTATTGTTATTTCTGATTGATTGAGGTTGTGAATTCTTGCTTTTCCATTGTATCAAGCGATTCAAATTATGTGGCATTGATGTTTACTTATCTTTTCAGGTGATAGAGTAAAATTTGTTGGCTCAATGACTTCTGGGGTTCCTTTGGTGCCAGTAAGGTATGTTTCTGAACAACCTGAGTACCAGAGTATTATGTGAATGTCTCTGATTGTACATGTTCTCCATGTTGTTTCCTGTTTTTCTTGGCTTTGGCATGTTGCATTACTTCTTTATCATCTAGGGGAGGTTGAACTTCTCTTCCTGATTGGTTCGTGGACGATTTGTGGTTTATCCTGGTATATGTACACGTGTATGTTAACTCAGTGAAACTGGCCTTCTTAGATCGCGGCTGAAGGAATTTAAGAAACCATAAATTGGATTTTACATAATGCATGGTGCAGAATATTGCAATCATGTTGCTGGATATCTTTGTTTCGCAGGAACTATATGGATTTTTGTTTTTCTTGTTAGTTGCATTGGTACAACAAATGACTGTCTTGGTTTTTCCTGTTTGTTCAAAACTATCTCCATATGCAAGACATCATTTTCTTTTTTCATATGTTTGAGCTGTCAAATTTTCTGTTGCAGTAACCCTTGTTCTCTATCCATTAGTTATTCCTTTTCATCAAGATACACCCTGGGATATGTCTACTTTCAAAGGGTACATTGACCGGGTAGTATTTTGGCTATCTTAAGAACCCAGCTTTGGACATAGACAATGGTATGGAAGGGTACACCATTTGAACTTTCGCTCAGCTATGGGCTGGGTTACCAAGATGCGGCAAAAATGTGCCGTATCGCGTGTAGACCCTGCACGATCCGGGACACAGGTCTGACGCAGATGGGTAGATACGACCCTTAGATACCCCCCTTTGAGCCATAAAAGTCGTTGAAATCGCAAAATAAAATAAAAGATTCAGATTTAGGGTTTGATCGAACCACATAGATCTGGAATTGAGAAGGAAAGAAGTCCGGTTTATGTAGGGCTTTTGTTGCTCCAATGAACTTCGAGCCGGGAAATGGCATCGGCACCGTCGTAGAACGGTTGTCGGTGAAAAGTTGCTGGTTGCTGCTGTTAATCTTTGCTCCCAGCCATCTTCTCTCTCTCTCTCTCTCTTTTTGTCTGGGCCAGTTTTGTTTAGGGTTATAACTTAGGTTGCTGGGCCAAAGCAATTGGGAGGTTATTATGTTAGTACATGTGACTAGGCCTGAATAGGCCACTTGGACACATGGGCTTATAAAAAAGGCCAATGGCATTGGGATTCTTTCTTTGGGTCGTGAAAAGAATAGACCAATATCTCCTAATAAAACAAAAGACCCATTGTTAGAAATTAAAATGTCAACAATTGATTGCTTTGACAGTGTCCCCGCATCCTTCAAACTGAATCCCTGTATCTTGTATGTTTCAAATCCCGTGTCTGAGTAACCTAGCTATGGTTAATGTTTGTGAGTGCGCGTCAGAGACAGAGGAGTTAACAGTTTGAGGTTTGTAAAGCACGACTGGGCTGTGCTTGGCAGTGAGGCCTTCATGAATGGCAATGTTTACAGGAACCCTATCAATTTGGGCAGAAGTGTTAGGCAGGTATGCTTGGAAGCATTAGTTTGTAGCATGATGCATGAGTTCCTAGTGAGAGTCACTTATCTTGGAAAGCCATGTAGCGTAATGCGAAAATTAATTTGAAGCCAGGGAAATGTGTATGGTTTTGGCCTAATTAAATGAATTACTTTTTGTGCCACATGTTCATTCTTTGCCTCATTTTCCCCTTTGACCTTACCTTAGGTACATTGGTTTTTTTTTATTTTTTTTTGTGATCTGTTGGTTGCTAGGTTAGGGAGGTTGTCCCCTTTCATGTGATATCGTTTGTAAAAGAAGTCAGCTGCCTGCATCAATGGGGATTTTCTTAATTTTGGTCCTCTACTTTTTAGCTAGGGAAGTTTTAAGATCCAAGACATCCTTTGTGTATGCACTTTCTTACTTATTTGGTTTCGGACTGTGAAGGTCAACTATCACACATTTTCCATGGGCCTGATGGGAAATTATGGTTTTATTTGTTGTTCAGTGCATGTTGTATAATCAATATATAATGCAGAATTGGTGGAAATTATTGAGATGATTAATGTTCCACTTTGCATAGCTTGTCTTTTTAAATTCTGAGGCGTATAGGTTTGCAGTTATTGTCATTGCATTAAGGTGATGTCCACCCTTGTTCCTATATAGAACATCCATGCCATTTCTTTGGTCTTTTTTTCTTCATAACTAAAAGCTTTCTAGGTACTAGCCTTTCTATTATTAGGGTGGACTAGTTATGTTTGAGGTTGTCTTGGCTCTTCAAACAACTGCTCATTTTTGGTGCTTGTTCTTGTCCTTGTATAACAAAAAAGCTTTTTTATGTTGTCGAAAATGTAAATACGTTTTTTGAGTGTGCTAACATTCCCTTGTGATGACATTCATGGTAGGAATTGGACAAGATCATCCACCTCCAAAGGAAACTTTGTGAAAAAAAGTAGTGGGAGAATGTAAGGATGAGTTTTATTTTTTTATTTTAAAAAAGCACGGAGGGCAAATTCTGTGTTGATATGTTATTGTGCTACTGAAATTTTGTTCTGAGAAACTGTTTATTTTTAAATCTGTAGAGGACCTACACATGGTAACAGAGGGAAAGTTGTTCTTGTTTTCAAGGGCAACGAGGCATCGAAGATTGGTGTCAGATTTGACGAGGTAATTCCGGAAGGACACACCGTTGGAGGCAGTTGTGAAACTGGTCATGGTTTCTTTTGTCCAGGTATCTTCTTTGCTGTTTTATTTTTCATGTTTCGTTCCTGCTTCTGCTTTTGTGCTTTTCTCTCTCTTCATTACCTGCCTCTTCTTTATGTTGTTGTTTTAACGAATACTCGTAATCAAACTTGTAGCGGACCTGTTATGGCCGGAAAATTCTGGTAGTGATGATGCCGACAAGCTTGCAATTAATGAGATTTTCGAGGTGAGTATTTTCGTGTTTGAGTTACACAAATGGTTTAGTCTTTTGTATGTTTTTTTTAATGTCTCCTATCTATTGTTTCTGTTCGTAGGTTGCAAGAGATGAATGCAGCAATGGTCCTCTGATACTCTTTTTAAAAGATATAGAGAAGTGCATGACTGGGAGTCCAGAGGCACATAGTGTATTGAAAAATAAGCTCGAAAATATGCCAGATAATTTGGTTGTCATTGCCTCAAACACTCAAGCTGACAGCAGGAAAGAAAAGGTATGCCATGGAGACTTCTTTGGTTCAGTCTTCACTGAGCATGTTTCCAAATGTTCTGACTGTTCTCTGTTTGTGCATGTACAAAACTTCCCAGTCCCATCCAGGTGGCCTTTTCTTTACAAAGTTTGGCAGCAACACAGCCTTGCTCGACCTTGCTTTCCCGGTATGCTTAGTGTTTTAGACTTCAGCTCACCTTTCCTTAGAATCCGGTCAGCATAGAACTCATTGGCTTTTTTCTTTCTTTAATTCCTTTCTTTTTCTGCTTTGGGGTTGGGAGAGTTCGGTAGAGGTACAGGTTTATGGTCTATCGTTACTGTTTAATGCTACATGATTTTCCGGTGTGGTGCTGAGAGTGATTTATTGAAGATAATGGTTAATGTTTTTGTTCAGGATAATTTTTCAAGGTTGAGTGATAGAAATAATAAGGACGCCTCAAAGACAATGAAGCAGTTGACTCGTCTTTTCACAAACAGAGTCACAATACAGATGCCTCAGGTATCTATTAGTCTTCTCAGTTGATTTCTGGTTTTGGGTACTTCTTTTGGCTGACTGGTTAAGGATCTATTTTTGTGCTAATTTGTTCAGGATGAAGATCTACTGTCAGAATGGAAGCAGAAGTTGGAACGTGACATGGAAACTCTGAAAGCACAGTCCAACATTGTCAGCATTCGCTCTGTAAGTCAAGTCTTATGCTTTAGCTGTGCACTTCCATTTGTATGCTTACTCGTGTTCAACAGTGACCTACATTTTGTACTTATTGTAGACTGGAGTCTATTGTTCATTAATGAGCTCTATGTGAACACCAATCTAGGGTACGGGTGTTGGCTATGAGTACATGTCCATATGCCCCATTCTTATGGCTAAAATTGTTGGGACGGGGGGACCATTGTCTTAAATTAGACTAAAATAATACTCTAATTGTTACTTTTTAAGGTTGCAGATAATTCTTTTTTTCAGAAATGTAAGATTGTATGTTAACTACTTCTTTCCCTGTGCATGGCTTATATTCACCCTCAAGAAAAGGGGAATATGAATACCATAGTCATCTATCAAGGGACAAGAAACGCCTGAGTATGAGCTGCGCTGTATATCCAGCAGAGGTGCTGATGTATTGTAATGTTTCATCAAAAGCCGATGAATTCCTTTTCTTGAAAGTCCTGTCCCTTCATTTTCTGTTATTCTGTTTGAGTTGCTATGTCTGGCTGGAAAGCAAAGGGTCAAGCAAGGCTTCCACTGTTATATCAGTGGTGGTTCCTATTGACATCAGTACGGCCCCAAAAGTGGAGTGAAAGTAGCGTAGCGATTATTGCTCCCAACTCCTCCTGCCTCTCAAAAGAAAAAGAAAGAAACAGTTTCCTTGCTTAATGGTGTGCATGATAAGTTGGATGTTGTGGACTTGTGGTGGGAGCTTCTTTTTTTTTTTTTTTTTTTTTTAAGGTCATGACCTGAGAGTAACTACTTCTGCTTTGCTGGTCATGCATTAAGTTTTACTGTTGGGTTATTAGATCCTTTGCCTGAATATTTGACTAATAGTTGGATTATATGATTCAGTGATTTAGACGTACTGCAGTTTCCAGTTTGTGCAATTAATTCGGTTAATGTTCAACAATCTATCAAGATTTTGTTAAAACTTCTGTAAGATGCAGGAAGACCCAAAAATATATGGTCTTCAGCTGCTATCTTTATGTTGTGCGTCCCGTGTTTTGAATAATTAGACAGACTCTACAAGTTGCTTGAATAGTTCAGGCTGTTCAATTAATAACTGGCACCCTTGTGAATATATATTGTGTTGTTTTTGAAGATTTTGAGCCGAATTGGAATTGATTGTGATGACCTGGAGACTCTATGCATCAAGGACCAGGCACTTGCAAGTGAAAGTGAGTTTCCTTAGTTAATATTACAACTGCATCTTTCTTTGTTTCACACAGATTTTGGTCTCATTTGGTTTTTCTGATTCCTTAGATGTGGAGAAAATTATTGGCTGGGCTTTAACTCATCACTTTATGCAATGTTCTGAAGTGGCAGTAAACGATTCTAAAATCGTGATTTCTACGGAAAGGTTGTGATCAGTTTTCTCTTTTAAGGTTGAAGTTTTATTCAAATTGTGTTGTTATTGCTACTTCTGTTTTGGGGGTAATGAAGTATATGCTTTTTGCCCGTGGTAAGATTCGTGACATGTTATGACACAAAAGCTGTTAATTTTCTTTTTGCAGTATTAAGTATGGGCTTACCATTTTGCAAGGTGTCCAAAATGAAACCAAGAGTACAAAGAAGTCGTTGAAGGTATCCGTACTCGTCATTGAGTACCTCTTTCCCCCCCCCCCCCTTCACTGCCACATGTTTTACCAAGAACTGGAACAAATTAAAATTATAAACTCCATAATGTTCATCAGAAGATTTGACAGGGGGCGTGGGGATTTTTTCAATTGTCCTACTTTGTCACTGGATGCTAATCTAGCTTTTTTTTTTCTCAGGATATTGTTACTGAGAATGAGTTTGAAAAGAAGCTTCTTGTGGACGTTATTCCAGCAAATGAAATTGGCGTGACTTTTGATGACATTGGAGCCTTGGAAAATGTAAAAGATACATTGAGGGAGCTGGTAATGCTTCCACTTCAAAGGCCAGAGTTATTTTCGAAAGGACAATTAACAAAGGTTTGTCCTTTACTAAGTACCTATTCGTCCTCCTGTCTGTTCCATCTCAGTATCTAATTATCCAATGTTTTTAGCCTTGCAAGGGTATACTTCTTTTTGGCCCCCCCGGTACTGGCAAGACTATGCTTGCAAAGGCTGTTGCAACTGAGGCTGGTGCAAATTTTATCAATATATCAATGTCAAGCATCACTTCGAAGGTATGTATTTATTTTTTGCTTGCACTTCATTTGACAAAGCTATCTGCTATTTGTACTGAATTGTTTTTTTTTTTCCTGCTTGCAGTGGTTTGGTGAAGGTGAAAAGTATGTGAAAGCAGTATTCTCCCTAGCCAGTAAGATATCTCCCAGCGTCATTTTTGTTGATGAGGTTGGTTTCTGTTTCTGTATTCCCTTCTCCCCCCTCTGTTTAGACTGTAGGCAAAGCAACTGCTTTTCTTCTCTCTAGGTTTCTTCCTCTTGGTCTCTTTGCTGTTTGCTCTTCTTTACCTCACGGAAGTACTGATTGGCTCCATGCCTCAGGTTGACAGCATGCTGGGAAGACGTGAAAACCCAGGGGAACATGAAGCTATGAGAAAGATGAAGAATGAGTTCATGGTGAATTGGGATGGGTTGCGTACAAAGGATAAAGAACGTGTCCTTGTGCTGGCTGCAACAAATAGGCCTTTTGACCTTGACGAAGCTGTTATCAGAAGGCTTCCTCGGAGGTCAATCTCTTTATTTAGCATTTATGATATTCCCATATGGTCCAGTTGGCTATTTAACATTCAACACTAAATATGTGTTTTGTAGCAGATTGATGATTGGATTGCCAGATGCAACAAACAGGGAGAAAATTTTAAGCGTAATTTTGGCAAGAGAGGTGATGGTGCCTGACGTTGATTTGTCTGTTGTCGCAAATATGACAGATGGATACTCAGGAAGTGACTTGAAGGTTGTGATTGTCTCCCTTTATTTTTCATTTCTTTCAGTCGTCTAGGTGAACTATCTCGTCTTAACCTTTCCTGTTTTTGTTATATATTACTTGGCGCAGAATCTTTGTGTGACTGCTGCCTACTGTCCCATCCGAGAAATATTGGAGAAGGAAAAGAAGGTATAAATCCTTCATTGCTTTCTCTTGTATCCTGTTTGTGTTTTCATTTTCTTTCTGTTGAGCCAGCTCATCCATATCAGAAAGCATTGATTGACTCTTTGTAGGATTTTTTTGCCCCGTTGCTTTGTTTAGTACCAACCAATGCTACCATCTTGGTCCAAGTTGTTAGTAGGAAATGTGGTGGGGCAGGTTTAGTGGGTTTGCACAGATGTAGAATTGTCTCAAAACATGGACTGCTAGTGCTGATAACTTGGTTTGCACAAATATAGTTTTTTGTCTCAAAACATGGACTGCTAGTGCTGATAATTCTATTGTTATCGACTTATCGTTGAATTGCTGCTCTAGTCCCTAAATTTGATTACCTCTGTAACTAAAAAGTAAAGGTCGTGTGAAGTGACAATTTACCTCATTTACGATTTGACCGAAATAATAGTTTTAGTAACTTCAATAAGCAATTTTCATGTGATTTGTATGCATGAGCAATTTTTTTTTTTTTTGATAATTATTTTAAATAATCGATAAGATTTTATGTAGGCTTGTTTTCACTCATCTCAAACTAATCCCTGATTCCGGGTTAGTAATTATTTTATACAATGATCCTACTTCTGATCTTTAACATCTCTCTTTCTAAAGAGAATAATAAACCTTTATTACGAGTACTACTCTGTAATAGTTGTATTGTATTAGTTAAATGTTTAAAACGATCCTTTGTTTCCATTATTTGACTCTCAACTCCCAAAGCATTCTCTTAAAACGATAATTTGTTAGAAGTTCTATTAGCTACTTTTTTAATATTTATTATTTTTCATATCATATTATAAATTGAAAATTTGAGGTTGACTAAGTAGTTTGATTTTTCTCAAAAATATAAAAATATACAAATAATACCAATCGCATAATAATGTTGATTCGATATCTCTATTAGTCAGCTTCCTTCGCATAATTAAGTTCTAGAGCATTTCATTTACTACCTGAGTTCATCGGTATTTGCCATCCCAACTCAGAGTTCAGGGGCATATTATTTTTGGTTCTTCATACTCATTTCTGAACCAGTGATCTCTAAATTGTGACCTAGCCTGTCAAGGTGAGGGTGCAATAAATAGCTGCTTGTATATGGTCCATATTTCGACAATATTGGTAATTGAGATGTACTGACTACGTATTATCTGTTAGATAGATATAAAATTAGCTTCTGTATGTAATAAACAGCATCTGATACAACTTTATTTGAAATTGATGTGGTAAAGGAGAAAGCTTTAGCATTGGCGGAAAACAGATCACCTGTATTATACAGTGGTGATGATGTTCGTTCTTTAAACATGAGCGACTTCAAATATGCACAAGAGCAGGTAACATATCCACTCCGGTGTTGAATTATTTGATAGCTAAAGCTGTGGTTCTTGTGATCTGCATTATTTTTGCGTCCGGTTTTCAACTCTAGTCAGCTGAAGACATCACAAATTCACAATATCCATTTTTTTTAGGTTGACCATGTCACATACAACTTTACCCTTTTGACAGGCTTTTTTAGCCTTACTGCTACGATTGTTGAGAGTTGAGTCTCTTAGACTTGTGATAGTAAAATGTGTCGAGATATAAACGGTCAATTAAATCCAATCACTGCATTGCTAGTTAATTCATTCAATTTATGCTTTGTTGTTCAGTGATATCTTATATAGCTAATTATGCAATGCAGGTATGTGCTAGCTTCTCTACAGAGTCAACCAACATGAATGAGCTTATGCAGTGGAATGATCTGTATGGTGAAGGTGGGTCGAGAAAGAAAAACTCCCTTAGCTATTTCATGTAGAAGAGGTATTTGCTTTGTATAGTGAGATCCTTATATAGCGAGCACTGTTCGAATTTTCCCATCATTTATCCCCTGCCTTCACTGGGGAGCAATATGGTGACAAGTCCCATCCCAGAGGTACTCGCTCTAGAGCCGTCTTTGTATCATATATTTAGCCTTGTTTCTGTCTCCCCTTCTCCGTAGCCCAAATGTATAGTGCTCTTGATTCACAGATTCCTTTTTTTGTTGCCGTAGCAATTTTTTTTGGTTTCAAGGCCACACCTATTTGCTGTATATACTATTCTGAGCAATTAAAGTAATAAGCAAATCGTGCATTTTGTTTGTACAGTAACAATATACCCAGTTCTAACATATGGTTAATGTGTTAATGTGTAGTCTGCAAGTGTACATGATATATTTTCAGGAAGCCTCCTGGCATACTGTATGTAGTTACTATGTACAACATCTATTAAATCAATTGTTGGAGTTTCTCATGTTTATTGTTTTATGGAGCAAGATGTTATGTGCACTGCAGATATGTTTATTGATGTTTTATTTTTCTAATCTTGGCCCTTGACTTCTAAATGTATAAACTCTTGATTCTATGCCTCCTTGAATGGCAATGTCTCTTAGGCAAAAGCCATTCATAGCATTGGAGTTCTGGCAAATTCTGGTCTGCTCCTCTTGACGCCTCCAGGAAACATGTATTCTGAGATGTGTCATGAGATTGGCCGAAGTTAATTTGATGCTATTTGAATACATAACCTTTTTTTCGGCTCGAAATACTTCGCGCTTATCCCTGGTGATCCTGTCGTGGTGAGTCTGACGAATCCTATGCAGCTATCTTTTCTAGTCCATATATCTACTTGTAATGCTCTAGAAAATTTTAATTGATGATCCATGATTCCAGCGGTGTCCAGGATTTCAACTGGTCTTGTTTACTTCTTTTTCTCTTGCCTTTAATGAGAATCATAGGAACGCAGGAGGTTCTCCTTTTCCGTCCCCTTCACATTCCCTTCCCGTTGTTTCATGATTGTGAGGAAAGAATAGATGACACTGAAAATAAGCTTGAGTTAAGCTCTTTTACACGTAGACTACGTCCCTTCATGTCCCCTCGCCACCTTTGTTTCCCTCACCTAGAAGTCTAAAACAAACATGCCATAGCTAGAAAGTGAAAAAATTATACGGGTAAGTATACATTTGGTTCAGAGGAGAAGACGTGTTTTCAACCCGTCCAATACATGAACTCAACATATTTTACGGTTTAAGTTTGTTTCCTATATTTTTTAACACCTAAAACAAACACGCCATAGCTCGAAAGTGAAAATTTTATACGGGTTAGTACAAATTTGGCTCATGGAAAAGACGTGTTTTTAACCCATCAAACAATTTGTCACTTAACATACAAACTGACCCAAAAAAAATAAAAGATTATGAATAACCCATAAACATCATCAAAATAATGTCATTTTAAAGTTAAATGGTCTTACAAACCAAATTTTTTAAAGGTCTTATGAACCTCCTTTTGGAAAATAAATAATCAAATAATACAATACATAATAATTTCACCAAAGTCAAACAATTACCCCATTCCACCCAAGCCAAACTCACTCACAAAAGAAAACCGAAATCTATATCATTACAACATTCAAGGGCATTGGTAACGAAGCAAAGGTAATATTTTAAGTAAGTCGTTGCATTAGGGGGTCTAATGTAACAGGTTTGAGAGCAATCGCAACACTTTGCATAAGACTATTGTCTTAGAGGGTCTAATGCAACGACTTTGAGAATTCATGTATTAATAGATATAGCTATTGCCACGTTGTATGCATAATCGTTACATTAGGGTCATTAATGTATATTATGAGAAGCAAATGTAATGACACTACAACCTAAACTAATTTTTTTTCGAATAACACACCGTACATGCCTATACTATTATCACTATACTTGTATAAAGAAAAAAACTATTATCACTCCTCACAATGTAATAGCCTCTCCAATTACGGCCCTGATTAAGCTAATTATTTTCTTAATTTATTATTATTGACTTTGATTTGAGAAATGAATTATTCCATTGATTTCATTTATTGATATTTTCTATATTATTAGAATATTAAATTTTTAGCGAAATTATATTTTGAGAAATAAAAGAAGTTTATTATTACTATTGATTTTATTATTTTATTTAGAGTGGAATTTTTTTTTGAAATATGTTGTATTTTTAAGAGTTAACTATTTATTTTCATTATCTTAGTTGTGTTGAGAAAATACTATTGATTAAATGGGATTTTTAATAGCTATAAATTGACCCATAACCTTTATAGTGAGTGTCCCATAAAAGAAAAGAAAAAGAAATGAAACCTACTTGTTTACCTCACCCGACACCGCACCACACACACTGACACCACAAATTATTCCAAGAGGCTGTCTAATTTTAGTGTTAAAATTATACTGGCCCAAGCCCACCAAAAATTACATTAACCTCCTCCCTATTCCCTTTTATTTTCAAACTAGATAGCATCCCGTGCTTCGCACGGTCAGTTAGTATATGTTATATATATGATAATATT
>CAAKMY010038072.1:0-26123 GCA_901111285.1 Corrigiola litoralis
TCTAAGAAAGAATAGGACTTTGCTTGCAAATCCACAATAAGGTGCTCAATAGTAATTAATAATTGGTATAGAATCGATGATCAATAGTTACATAAACTGAGGAGATAGTTCTGTGATCAAAAGATTCCATCTTTACTTGATTAAACATTATTTTACTTGCTTTTAGTTACTTGATACAAAACCATTATAAACCCCCCTTTTAGTGTGACCTTCTGACAGCGTAAACACCATTCCTAGTGGATTCGACCTGACTTATCGCTAATACTTAGGTTTAGTAATAGTTGAAATTAATTTGATATAGACACTCGCGACTTTGTCCTGTCAACACGCAAACTGAAGATTTACTGGTATGCTTACATATCTATACTACAAGAGATTAAGTCAGGATTCTCTTGATGTTCAAAGATATTTTTTGACTTCCCTTGATTTACAATTACTTACTAGCAAGGTTATTTAAGATGTCAGGGATCACTAAACAAAGCATATAATTGAACGGATTTATCCGCTGAAGTCTGGGACTGGATTTGCATTTACAAGTTGTTTGACCTGATCAAATTAATTACTAACATGACTAGTATGAAGATACTCTATTTTTACTACTCTTATTACTCTACTAGTGGAAAAGCCCGTGCGTGATAATAAGCTTTTCTAATAAATTATACGGAGGAGTAGATTTCAAGCTTTAGTTTCTAACCCTCTCTATTTATATGGTACTAAACACATTATTTTAAGTGATCACTGACATTATTAAAATTATACAAAACTTTACATATACGACTTTTTTACACATATAACCTAAAAATAATTGTACACATACGACTTTTACACATAAATTACGAAATCTATGATAGGTATATATGGCCAATACTTTTATATAACTTTTTTTATACAATATATTCTAATATATTTTGTGTTATTAATGATCAATATATAATTGTGTCAAAAGTCCAATCTAGTGAACAAAAAAAATAAGAAAAGAGAGTCATATTCTCCTGTAAGCTTGACAATCAGTGTCGCATACAATTGGAGATGAAATCTCAAATAAATAAAGCACACCATAAATAAATCGCTCTAAAAAGTGATATTTGTCATGTTTTCTTCCAATAGCCTCCCTTAAAATGAAAAATTATCTACTTTTCAGGGCGATCAAATCAATATTAAGGGCGACCCTTAACTACTCTCTAATATATAGGAGTTTTGACCAAGTTTACGTTACTCCTCCAAAATAAGTCATATGTATCCTTCTGATAATAATTTGCTAACACTGTATTGTAACTGTGCCAATTAAATACTCCATATAATCTTAATATATGTACCAGATAATCGCCTATTTACTATACCTACTCTAAAATAATCTAAAAGGGATAACTTAAATTCTACCTATAAGTCTCATGAGTCATGAGTATCCATACACATGCTTGTAATTTTTCATAAATAACTAAACTCATCATGAATTTACAAACTTCAATATACACATTATAATGATGAACATTAAAATAACATGAATAAATAAATTTTAAAAACTTCTTATCAGGATAGCGGAAATAACCTCTAGGTGAACACAGTGACACAGAGTAATCTCGTATGATACCAAGCCTATCGTTGCTTCCTAGTTCCCTTCTAAAATCGTTTCTCTTTATTCATATGTTAATATGTTAAAACCAAAGTGATACTTATCTCACATGCATTAAATATTACTTTCCAAGTGGGACCAAATTGAAATCTATTTCTTGTACGAACTTGCCATATATAAAATACCAACTTTAGTCTAGATACCATCTTATTTATTTTAAGCCATAAAATAGAACTCATGATATATTTTTTTTCTTATTAGAGTAGTACTATCTAAATAGTAACTTGTCTATATTACTCTTTTTTACCAAGAGTTACCTTTTCTTAAATTTTAAGGAGCATTAAAAGATAAGTTAAAATCAATATTCCTACATGGCGCTCTATAATAGACTGAAAAGTTCCTCTTTTAAGAAACTTTATTTTGATTGGAATCTTATCATATAACACTTCTAAAAAATCTTACCATACCATGTGACACTTCTAAAAAATATTACCATATAATAACTCTAATCTTATATAAAATTTATTTAAATAAAAATCTAACTATATAATAGATTTCATTATATAGAAACTTTACTATTTCTTTTTTTTTCATGGACCACTAAAAAAAACTAAAATGTATAATCTTACTTGGTGCTCTTTCAAATATTTTTTTTCCGACGTTCATAGTCTTGAAATTAAATATGTACTAGAGTTTAAGATATTAAAGTCAATCGCATTAAAAGCTATAACTCATAAGACAACCCTTGAATTTTCCAGAGTTATGTTAAATATTCGACAATTTTTATCATCGATTCAAATTATTGAACTTCCAATAGAAGTAGACATTGCTAATAATAACTTTATTTTTCTCACTCTTAATCCTTCTTGTGACAAAATAGAGATATGAGTTTCAATTTGTACCACTATTCATAACTATATATTTGGTCAAAAATAACTTATATCATTGATTATAACATTCATTAGTTGTCAATTTTTAAGTATTGAATTTCATTTTTCAATTTAAGAGATCACTCATAGATTTAAATTAGTCACTTTGTACTTTTTAGCTTAACGTGATTTAAGCACTCTATGAAATTTGTATAAAAATGTGAGCATCAAACTAAATCTTTAATCATGTATTTTTTTAAAATTATGATTTCATAGTTTTCTTTTTTGATAACTTACACTTTAGTAAACATGCATCGGATGCGATAATAAAACTTGTAGTGATGAAGTTATTTATAGTTTTAAGTCTGCACCAATTTTTTTTATAGTTTTAAGAACTTTTTATTGTGTGACATTTAAGGTCTTAGTGAATAATACGTAGATGCAAAAAATACCACGACCCATGTAGGCTCTTATTAAAATTAATCAGGCCATTACATAAATTATGTACATATTTGTTATGTTACAGTTCATGAGAGGAGATGAAGGCCACCTCAAGTGATAATAGTAAATTTAAAATTGTAAAATAATGTTGAGATTTCAACTTAAATTAATCATATCAAAGTAAAGAACTTCACAAAAGAAAATTCTCAACTTAAGAAAAGAACATGGCAAGAAACAGAAAAAGAATCAAATGCTCAGAAGGAAAAGGTCCATAAACCCATACAATTAATCTAGAGGAGGCATCAGTAACATTCGAATGTCAAAATAATGGTAAGGTGGGAGAATTTTGCATAGCTAATGTTAAGTGTTAGGATCGTTCCTTATTTTTTCGCTTACATTATGACGTTTAGTCTTAAACCACTTTTTTTTATTATTATAATCTTATTCCATACCTTAACACTACGTTCACTAATGTTAAGTCTTAGGTTCTTTCCTTATTTTTTCGCTTATCTGTTTCAATGCCTTATATTTTGTTAAACTTGTTAGACTTACCTCAAACATAGTTTCCTAATAATATTCAATTCTCATTGGAATTTACCATGTTGAACTTTTAAATCTATTTCTTAAATGCACATGCCTTGTTAGACGTACATGAAGATTTTATTCCATAAACATGTTAATTTTGTAAGTTTTTGTGGAGCATTTAACAAAAAACTAAAATCCTATTTTCCTACTTGGAACTCTAATAATCACCGAAAAGTTCCTCCTTTATTTATATATATTGATGATGATGATTGATTCTCTGTATATTTTTAGGTTGATTTTGAAGATGAAGTGTACAAAAAAATTATGTTTAATGGTTCTAGTTCCAAGTCGCATATAGACCTCGAAAATGAAGCTTTTGGCAAACTTATGTATGAACTCAATATGGTGATCACCGAGTGTTAACGAGAGTTGTGTTGAAGTTCACGTTAAATTTTAGAAGCTCACTCCTATACTATTGAAGGGAGAAATGATCTTTCAATCGGAGCTATTGGGTGTTATTGGAGGGCCCCACCTTTCTACAGGGCATTACGGTGATTTCCACTTTAAAAAGGAAGGGTAAACATGTCCACTAGTGTAAAACAGTAGGGATAGTGGGGTAATTTTTTTTTGTCTTTTTGTGAGGGGCCCTCCAATCGCACCCAATAGCTGCAATTGGCCTATCATTCCTCCTCCTATTGAAGGGCGTGTTACGTTAAATTGAATTTACGAAGGAATTTACTAGGATCTGAACTCTGAACTTGTACCTTAACAAAGCCTAGTACTACAAGTGACAATGACACAAACATCAGAAGTACAGAAAATGTCACATAAAAGTACATATTTAACCTTTCGAGTTTAGTTCGAGACACTAGTTTATATGAACTCAATAGCTTACTTTAATAGCTTAGTTAGATCATTAGTTAAGTTTAATTTGGCCGATTAGTCTAGTTAAGTTCAATTAATTATTTAAGTTGAATTTAGCTCACTGGTTCAATCCAATTAAGTAATGTTCAACTTACTAGAATAGTTTAGTTTAATTGTTAGTTCATATCACTAGTTTAATCAAATTCGATAATTCAGTTCAAGTTCCTAGTTTAGTTTACCACATTTCTAGTTATATATTTTTAAGTCCATGAATATCAAAAACAAAATGCTTTCAGATCAACTCATTCCACTTTTTAATACATTAGTCCCCTCGATAAATTCATTTTCAATAAGTTGCATTAAACTCTAGCTCACTTTCGACATGAAAAAAGAAAATGTTAAAATCTTCCATAAATTATACTATATACCCCTCATATAAATCCGATGCACCATCAAATGAGCACATAACACAAAAATCATTCACCTCAAACAAATTCTAGTTCTTTTCACTATATTTTAATTCGGTTCAAGGATTTATAATTTATGTTCTATTTAACGAGTTCATCTCAAGTCGCAACTAGTTTCAGTTCAATTCAGTTCAGTTCAGTTCAGTTCAGTTCAGTTTAGCGAGTTTCACCAGAAAAGAACAAAACCCAACTCTTGAACATTTATAACCCCTCAAAAACCTAAAACCCCCCCTTTTGTCCACCAAAACCCCTTACTACAACTCCTCCATACACACACAGTAGCCGCACAACCATGGCAGGTGGCAAAATAAGAAAAGACAAGCGCGGTGGTGGCGGCGCTGGCGGCGGCGGTGGTGGTGGTGGGAGCCAGTTTCAGGGAGGAATACCATTCCACAAGTCAAAGGGACAGCACATATTAAAGAACCCAGCATTGGTGGACTCAATTGTGCAGAAAGCAGGGCTCAAACCCACTGATGTCATCCTTGAGATTGGGCCTGGTACTGGTAACTTGACCAAGAAGCTTCTAGAAGCTGGCAAGAAGGTTGTTGCTGTTGAGCTTGACCCTCGGATGGTTCTTGAGCTTAAACGGAGGTTTCAGGGTACCCCTCTTGCTAACCGTTTGGAGGTATAATTATGTTTGACTTTTGTGTTTTTTGATTTGGGTTTGTGGTTGTTTGGTTGGTTGGATGTGAACTTTTTTGTGTTTGAGTTGTCCCCGAGTTGTTGTTAAGCTGTAATTTGAGGTAGAAATGAAGTTTGTCTGATTTGGGTTTGTGGTTGTTTGTAGTTGATGAATTTGGAGATAAGAATGTTAATATTTTTGGGTTTAAGTTATGCCCAAAGTGTTATACGTGCTCAATTTGGTAGGACTTGTGTTAGAAAGGGTTATTTTAGATGTAAAGTTGTTGACTTTGTTGTGTTTAACTTGTGCCCAAGTTGTTACTTGGCTGTGATTTGAGGTAGCAATGAAGGGGTAAGGAATAGTTGAAGAATTTCTTTAGTGGTAAAGAAGTGAACTTTTTTGTGTTAGAGTTATGCTTAATTTGCTATCGTTTGTGTTGGTAGTTGAAGAATTTAGGGCTCGTTTGGTTGGGTTTAATGTAATCACTCTTGTAATCATTCAATTTAACCTAAAAATGGTGGGGAAATTAGAAGAGAGAGGGAGGAATTGCAATCCCCATTACAACCTTAGAGCTCTAATTATACAAACTCATGTAATGTTCAAAGAATAGCAAAACCTATGTAATCACCATTACATTAGTGGAGGTAGACAAACTCATTCCTTCTCCACCCTCCCCTCCATTTTCAATTCTACTTTAACTAAAAAACCTCTATTACAATACAAAGTTGATTACACCCAACCAAACATAGCCTTAGAGATAAAGATATGCACTTTTATGTGTTTTAAGTTATGTTTAAATTGTTATATTTGCATAGTTTACTATGATGGGTAGAAATGATGTTAACTTAGGGATTATGAAGGGCTATGGCCTATGTGGTTGTTTGTTTGTTTGGAGCTAAAGATGTTAACTTCTTTGTGTTTGAGTTATGTCCAAGTTGTTATTTTGCTGGAATTTAGATGTGAAGATTGCTTTCTGAGCTTAGTTTGTAGTATAAATGAAGGAAAAGGTGGATCATTTGTGTTTATTTGAATTGGGTTTGTGGTTAACTATTTTGTGTTTTAGTTGTGCCCAAGTTATTGTTTTGCTGTAATTTGCGGTAGAAATGGACTTCGTTTGATTTGGGTTTGTAGTTGTTTGTTTGTCAAGATGTGAAGATGTTAACTTTTTTGCGTTTTAAGTTATGACGAAATTGTTATTTTGCTGTAATGTGGTAGAAATGAAGGAGTATGGGGTATGTAAAGATATGAACTTTTTCGTGTTTAAGGTATGCTCAAGTTGGGATTTGAAGATGAAGGCTTTGTCGTAGTTGAAGAATCCAGAGATAAAGATGAAAGAATTTAGATGTAAAGTTTGCTTTCTGTGCTTAGTTTGTTGTATAAATGAAGGGATGTTCGTAAGGTGAATATTTGGTGTTTATTTGAATTTGGTTTGTGGTTTTTTGTTTGTTCAGATGTTAAGTTAATTGTGCTAAGTTATACCCAAATTGTTATATGCTTAATGTACTAGGATTGTGGTAGAAGTGAAGGGGTATGTGGTAATTGAAGAATTCAGATGTTAGGATGTGAACTGTTTTGTACTTTAGATGTGCCAAAATTGTTGCGTTTACTAGGATTTGCGGTAGAAGTGAAAGGCAATGTGGTAGTTGAAGAATTTAGAGGTAAAGATGTGAACTTTTTGTGTTATGTTATGCCCAAATTGTTATGTGCTAAATTTACTGAGATTTGTGGTAGAAGTATAGGCTATGTAGTAGTTGAAGAGTTCAGAGATAAAGATGTGAACTTTTTGCGTTTTAGTTATGCCCAAGTTGTTATAGGTGCTTAATTTACTAGGAATTGTGCTAGTAGTGAAGGGCTATGTGGTAGTTGGAGAGTTTAGACATAAAGATGTGAAATTTTGGTGTCTAGGTTATGTCCAAATTGTTTTATGTGCTTAATTTGCTATGATTAGTGGTAGAAATGAAGGGCTGTGTGGTAGTTGAAGGATTTAGATGTAAATTCGTTGACCTTTTTTGTGGTTATGCCGAGATTGAATTATGTGCTCAATTTTTGTGGTAGAAGTGAAGGGATATTGTGTAAGGTATGGAAATGCATGATTTTCAAGGGGTTTGGTGGATTTAGTTAATAAAGATGCATACTTTTTGGTTTTTTGTGATCGCATCTATGGTTGAAAAAATGAAAAGATTTAGGGAAAGTGAATTATTTGGAGATAAAGATGCGAGCTATTTGGGATGAGGTTTATGTGGTTATTCGATGTAGAGATGAAGGGGATGTAGAAAAGGCGAATAATTTAGAGAGACAAGATTTGAACTATTTGGGTTATGCTCAGATTGTTTCTGTGTTCAATTAGTTTAGGTTTGTGGTAGAAACGAAGGGGTTTTAGGGAAGTTGAATAATTTAACTATAAAGATGTAAGCTTTTTGGTGTTTTAGGTTCTGAGCCAAATTGTTTTATGTGATCAAGTAGTTTAGGTTGCTAAGAATGATGTGTAGTCATTGAAGAAAACTAGACTGTATTTACTATGATGAAAAGAAAAATAAAGGAAGTTTGATTTCCTCAGCTAGTGTGCACGTTTTTTGTCTTATGTTACTCTGCATATAATAAGTTGTGATGGGTAGTCAGCAATGAGCCTCACTTTTTGTCAAGGGAGAGAAAAGATGCAAAAGTTTGGCATCTTAGTTCTGCCTGATGGTGTCTGTGCTTAATTGGTTTGTTTTTGTGGTAGAAATGAAGGGATTTTAGGGAAGGTGAGGAATTAAGAGGTAAAGATACAAACTTTTTGGTGTTTGAGCTTTTGCCCTGATTGTGTTCTGTGCTTGTTTAGTTATAGTCGCTAAAAGTGTTGAATTATTGATGAAGAAAAGAACATAAACATAAGCTTTGAGTTCTTGGCTTCCGCCCACATTTTTTCCGTGTCTTTAATTAGTCTATATTTGGTCAATTATAATTTGTAGTACAATGAGCCTTTTTCCTAATAGTAGAAGGCAAAGGATTCAAATTTGTGATTTTTAGCTTCTGCCCAGGTTCTTAAGTTCTTTTGTGCTTTAAATTGGTCTGTGTAATGAGTAATCATCCCCAATTTTTAGAAAGAAAGGAACAGAGTGAATGATGAGGATTGAGCTTTTATGTGTTGACTTGCAACATGTCTTTTGTCTATTTAAAGTGTAGATAGTTTTGAACCAAGAAGTAGTGCAGCTCTCTGTTTTCAGTTCCTACCTGGTGACACTAATTTGAGGGCTTTTCATGACCACTTTACTCTACGGTTTAAGAATCAGAGTCTCTACCATGATCACTGCAGTGAGTAAAAGATTGGAAGAAATAGTTCTTTTGGTTAAAGTGAGTAAAGAAGCCAAGGAATTTAGTAAGAAGAATTAAAAGCCACAATAAACATGTTCACTGCGGTGACCGAAGAAGAAATCATATTGTCTCTTATATCTACCATTCCAAAGTAAGCTGTAGAGCACTATTTGAAAGGTGTATTGATTCATTGATTGTAATGTTTCACATGCTTGTTAGGCTGCATGGTCCATGGTCTTCAGTCTGTCTGATCTCATGGTGGCATTGGTTCTGGATTTTGAAGAACCATGCCGACATACAAGTCATTGTTCAGTTTGTAGGCTTAAATGGCTAAATCTGATCTGGTTTCAGTATATGCCAACAGCTCTAGATTGTGAGTTATTTTTCCTTTACAGCATACTAATCGAATTCTTGCTGTTGTCTATCATGATTAACAGGTTATCCAAGGTGATGTCCTCAAGTGCGAGCTTCCGTATTTTGATATCTGTGTAGCCAACATCCCCTACCAAATTTCGTCTCCCCTTGTGTTCAAATTGCTAGATGTGAACCAACGACAAAACTTCAGATGTGCAATTATAATGTTCCAAAGGGAGTTTGCAATGAGGCTGGTTGCTCAACCTGGTGACAAACTTTATTGCCGGCTGTCTGTGAATACTCAGCTGCTTTCTCGTGTCTTTCATCTCCTTAAAGTAGGGAAGAACAATTTTAGGCCTCCACCCAAAGTTGACTCATCTGTTGTTCGTATCGAACCTAGAAGACCTCTTCCAATTCCTGAAGGCAAGCTTAAGGAGTGGAATGGGATGCTCTCACTATGTTTCAGTAGGAAGAACAAAACTCTCGGATCAATTTTCGGGCAGAAAAAGGTTATCCAAACTCTGGAGAAGAATTACAAGATGCTGGAGTCATTGGGGCAATTAAAGAGCGACTCCGAGGCAATTGATATGTCCTCCTTAGCTGAGGAGCTTGATGTCAAAGGAGTTATAATGATCGAAGACGAGGATGAATTTATGGAGCTTGATGACGAAATGGATGTTGAAGCTTCAGACGAAGAATGTGGCGAAGCTGAGAATTCGGGGTTTAAAGCTAAGGTAATAGGTGTTTTGAAGAAGTACGATTATGCCGACAAAAGATCTTCCAAGCTCACACAAAATGAGTTCATACACTTACTATCTATATTCAACGAGGCTGGCATTCATTTTACAAGTAGTAAATAGTCTTATTTATTCACATTTGTTACCTTGTTTTTTGTACCCAACAGTACAACCAGTTTTGTAACTTTCATTGATTGTCTTGTCAGAATGATATGTTATGTCCTTACATGAAATTAACATATGAATGGTAATAGTTTGTCTGAAAGACTAGTTGTACTCTTGTTGAAACTTGAACGCATAGGAGGCTACACTCACAACCTGCAAACAGCTCCATCTGTAGCAAAGGTAACATCTTTCTCTCTTCTCACTGCCCACATCTTTAATCCCAACAGCAATGCTTTATGAAGAATTATTTGCGAGGTACAGGGTTGTATTCTTATCTGCGACTTTGTGCACTCTCTACATACCAAAGCCAAAAATAAACATAAATGTTTAATTTTTTTAATTTACCAAATTTAATATCCAATCCTTTTGTTTTCTTTCTGATGGGTTTGAATAATCTGTTTGTTCAATGTGCTAACTTTATCATGTGCTGAATTTGGCTTGACCCGCTTGAACTAGAGCAAGAATTAGTTGAGTTGATTCAATCCCACTTGTTTTTGTTGTTAAAGGTGATAACTTTGTTGTTCAATCCTGCTTTTAGTGTGTGGAATTAGGTTAATGAGATTAGTTTATGTTTCTCTGTATGTAATCATTAAGTGGGTAGTTAATATTTGAGGTGTTTAGCTTCTTATGCTATGATCATATGGAAGATGAACTTACAAGGGGGTGAATATTAATTATTAGTTTAATTTTGATTGGGGGAGTTTTAGATTCTATGAATTATTGGTGCTAAATCATGTAAGGTTGGTTCGAAGATTGTGGCTTTTAGCTCATTTTGTTGGTGTGATAGTCTCTTGAGTATTGTGTTGAGTCAAGGTGTGTTTAAAGATTGGCTGAGAATTCATTAGTAATCTACTGAGTATGCTGCTGCCATATATGCATTTTGTTTCGTACTCTTTGATTCGCGGTATCGATATGGGATAAGGTACTTTGACCTGAGGTTGAGCATTTCTACTCGGCGAAAAAATTTGTACTGTAAATTTCGTCTGGGGGATAACTTGTAGACTCACGCTGGTAATGGATTCTTATAGTCAAGAACTCGAGATCATGTGAGTTCTGCACTGCAGGGAAGATACTGATCTGTGTTTAATCAGATCCCTTTAAGTTCTGTTATAGTAGCACTTCAAGCTTTTATCTGAATCTCTGATCATCAGTCTTTTGATTGTGCTCTGGATAGTCATTTTCTGTCCCTCCACCAGAGTATGCTAGCTAGGTTCTCTAATTAATCCATTTATGTCTTAGCTTTGTTCTTTGTTGTGTGATCTGTAACAAATCAAATCAAGTCATGTTTCTTTTTGATTGGTTTTATGGGATCTTAGCTTCACTTGGGTTGTGGCAAAAGGAGGCCAAGATCTTGTTCTTAGGCCTTGATAATGCTGGAAAGACCACTCTTCTTCACATGCTCAAAGATGAGGTCTTATTTTTGTATTTTTATGATTTTGCAATTTTGATTGTTTGGTTGGTTTTTGTTGGTAAAGGTTGAATTTTGGAAATGCCCATTTTGTTAATTTTGGATTTTTGTGATAAAGGTTTGATCTTTATGAGTGCCCATGTCATGTTTTGTGGATTTATGTGCTAAATTTATGATATTTAGGAGTGCCCGATTCATGATTTGTTGATTTATATGCTAAAAATTTGATCTTTAGTAGTGCCCATTTCATGTTTTGTGGATTTATATGCCAATTTTTTGATCTTTAGGAATCATATCATGTTTTGTTGATTTTTGTGCCAAAGTTTTGATCTTTTGGAATGTTAATTTTATGTTTTGTGGATTTTAGTGTTGAATTATTGATATGTAGGAGTGCCCATTTCGTGTTTTGTGGATTTTTGTGTTCAAGTTGTGAACTTGTCATCTCTAAGAGTTGCCCATTACATGTGTTTCTAATAGTTTTATATTTTAGATTATGTTTAGTTGATTGGATTATTATTGGGATTGATTGAATTTTGGAGATGCCCATTTCATGTTTTGTGGATTTTTGAGCTAAATATTTGATCTTAAGGAGTGCCCATTTTATGTTTTGCCAGTATTATCTTTTTAATTTATGTTAGTTGATTGATTTTTATTGGAATTGATTGATTTTTTTAATTGAATTTTTTAATTTATGTTTTGCCAGTATTATCTTTTTAATTTATGTTAGTCGAGCGAGATGATGTCGTGCATGCTTCCGATGTCGACTAACACTCGGCTAACGCATTTCTTCTCAATTTTGAGATCAATAACGATGGGGTTTATAGAAAGTTGCCCCTTTGATGAGTCTCGACAGTCCTCTTTGGAAATACTGATACTTGGGAATGGCCGAGTCCGAGCTAGCATGACCCTTTGCGGAGCCTTTGAGCTAGCCGAAAACTGCTGAGGATCTAGGCCCCCATAAATCATTAACACCTTTTCAGTGTCGGTGTCATATATGGCTTCCGTCTTCATTCGAGGACGTCTCTGACCCATATCCTTGAGGTATTTGTTTAGCTTTCCGTCAGCTTTTCAACCTTTCCAAAGCTCCTCTAAGACTTCGGCAATCGTTGGTCTTATGGCCTCGGCTCCGGTGAAACTCACAGAACCTATCGGAAGCTGACATCTGCGGGGTCATGTGCATGGGCTCGGGGTCTTCAAGGAAACCCTGATTTCGGAGATCTTTCATGATGATTTGGTTTTCAGTATTATAGGGGCTCTCTACGACTCGTTCGTATGGACGCTTCCCAAACTGTTTCCCTGCAATCATGTTAACTTCTCCTGGGCCTCGTACTTAGGAGGAGCTTTCTCTTCGGATACTTATCCATTTTCTCCGGTTTGGGAACTTTCTTCTCGGCTCGGGAAGCCCCACAGATCTCGGTAGCACCGATGTAATCTTCGGCTTTCCTCTTAGCAACCTCGTAAGAAGTAATTTTCTTACGGGCTACGTCAAATTGAAATGCTCCGGACCTCAATCCTCTAAGGAAACTAGAGCACTTCTCAGAGTCACTCAGCCCCGGGATGTCGACTATCATGGAATTGAATCGCTTCAAGTACGACCTCAGGTTCTCTTTGTCGTCTTGGATTACACTGTGAAGGTGGAGAGCTGACTTCTTTTCCTGTCTCCAGGCCGAGAAGTGTGTTGTGAACAAAAGCTTCAGGTCAGCAAAGCGATTTATGCCTTGACTTGACTTGGCAAATTGGTGAACCATCGCTGAGCTACTCCCCTTAGTGTTGCGGGAAAGGTACGACACCAGGTCGCCTCATCCATACCTTGGAGATCCCACTGGTGCGTATACGAATCCAAATGATCATCCGGGTTAGTAGTTCCGTCGTAGGAGTCAATACTCGGCATCTTCATCTTTTCGGGACGAGGGGAGCTCATGATCCAAGGAGCGAAAGGATTGCACTCCTCTCCCGAAAGATGAGTAGACGGTCGACGATAGACATTGCTAGATAGATACCTCGGTTGCACTGCGACATAGATTCGCTGAGGAATACGAGGATAATACCCCGCATACGGACCCGGATAGGGCTCGGGATGATACTCTTCATGAGATGGTGGAACAGGAGGAGCCATGTATGGTTGGTAAGGTCTCAATATCTTTACCTTTGTTGATTGGCTTGACCTCTGACTTCCCGCCTCATGCGCCGAAGGATTAGATGAGGAAACATTGGGCGACGCTGACATCCGAGAGGTGGCAGAGCTGTTGTCACCCCTTGCGGTATCCCTTACGACTTTCCTAGCCTTTTCATTGAGGAGAAGACGGGCATCTCTATTCCTCCACTCTTCGTCCTCTAGGTGCCTTTGTATGGCATCAAGTAATTCCCTTGCATCCCGGTGATTATCCTCGGGTGAGGGAAGGTCTTTTGCCCTGGAACGGACCCTGTAAGCCGAGTGTCCAAGACGCTCTACCCTTCGGCTTCCATTCACAGGTTGACTAGCACCCGGATTGTTAGCCTCCGGTGCTAGTATTCGTCCAGGACGCCTAGATGGGTGAGGAGTAGCCTACCTAACTCGAAGCAGTACTTGATTGGATATCCTCTCCTCACTCCTGGTGAGAACTTGTACAACCTCTCGGAGTTGTGCAGTTAAGAGCTTAGCTGTGAGCGGGGTTGGTTGAGGTGAAGCCACAGGTTCGGCTTCGGGCCTCGGCTCTTCTTCCTGGTTGGTAATCTCCAACCTCTGCCTTTCCATTTCTGCTAAGAAAGGATCCCTAGACCAAGAGCTTTTAGAGAGCTCGTGAGTCATGGTGTAGGTTCGTCCCTCGGTGAGCGAAGATCAGTGTTCTTTCCGGCCGCCCCTATCTAATGCGCCACTTGCTTTGGGGTGATCCTAAGATACCCGACAAGAAATTTAGAGATTCGGACCACGAGGCAGCGGGACAACACTCGATCCTTCGTTCACCTGCACAAGACCGAACCTGAACTACCCCCGGAGGTGGTTGGGGATACCCTCCTTCCGACGGTCAAGTTAGTATGAGTGTATATTCAAGTGTGTGAATATTTAGAGAGACAAAGACTACCTCTTTAAGGCTTTAGTCTAGAGTTTCTCCAATCCTCAAGCAATCATTGTAGTTGAGGAGTAATGAGTGGTATGAGTTGTCTTGTCAAGTCCCAAGTGTTCCCTATTTATAGGGAAATGTGATGGGGCACCCTAGGAGGTGAATAACGCGGAATGCCTATTGGTATCCCTTCGAGGCAAGGGTACCCAAGGGGCATTCGTTCTTCTCGCAAGGAGATGAAACTTGGACCGTTGATCTTCGGAGATCGGGGGATGTAACGCCACATGTCACCGGATGGGAGACTAAGACTGTCGGAAATGCACACTCGGGTGTTTATGACCACAACACAAGAGTCTTCTGAATGCCAAAGTGACCTGCAAGGTGTCCTGCATAAACTTCTTTGATAAAGAGGTCTCTCAAGAACTCTTTAGGCATACACAGCTTGTTGTGTTGAATAGATAGTCATCGTGTAAAGAATAAGAGCCTTGACTCCCTTTCTGGTACTCTTCATACATTGTAGCAAAGTCACAGTCTTCAACATAGCTTGCTTTAGGAATTCAAAGCCAAGCACTTGTGATTCTAGCAGAGATAAACAATAGCTTCTCCTTGACAATGCATCGCTATAATGTTGAGTTTGCAATCTTTGAACCTTTTAGAAAAAGTAAAAGATTGCAAAGATTTCACCCATTTAGCATGTCTACTATTCAGTTTATGCTGGCCATTGATATACTTGAGAACTTTATGATGAGAATGCAAAACAAAGGGCATTGTTCTTAAATAATGGCTAGAGTGATCAAGAGCTCTGACAATAACATATAACTCTTTGTTATAAGTTGAGTAATTAAGTATGACACCACTTAATTTTTCACTAAAATAAGCAATAGGTCTCTTTTCCTACAAAAGCATTGATCCAATGCCAACACTTGATGCATCAGATTCAACTTCAAACAGTTTATAAAAGTCAGGTAACACAAGAATACGAGCATTACAGAGTTTGAAATTTACTATCTCAAATGCTCTGCGTGCTGCATGAGTCCATCAAACAACTTGTTCTTCGTGCACTCAATGACAGGGGCCATAAGTGGGCTGAATTCCTCATAAATCTTTTGTAAAATGAAGCAAAATCATGGAAACCTCTAGCCTCTCTGATAGAAGTAGCGGCTGGCCAAGTCTGCACTGCTTTCACCTTGCTTGGATCGACGGAAACTCCAAGTTTAAAGATAATAAACCCCAAAATGCAACGTATAGTTCAACAAATAAACATTTCTCAAGCTTGGAATAGAGCTGCCTGTTTCTGAGAGCTTGAAACACTTGTTTCATATGGAGTACATGCTTAGCCAATTCCTTCCTGTAGATAAGGATATCATTAAAGTAAACCACCACAATTTTGCCTAGAAAAGTCTCCAGCACTTTTGTCATAAGACTCATGAAAGTGCTAGGGGCATTAGACAACCCAAATGGCATCACAAGCGAGTCATATAGACCACTCTTGGTCTTGATTGCAGTTTTTCACTCATCACCTTGCCTAATTCTCACATGGTGGTAGGCATGTCTAAAGTCCATCTTAGAGAACACTTGTGAACCAGACATCTCATCAAGTAGACCATTCAATCTTGCGATCGGAAACATGCACTTGAAAATAATGTTGTTGATGGCTGTGTTGTCAATACACATTCTCCAAGTTCCATCTTTCTTTGGCACTAGCAATGCAGAACTACACATGGACTCATGCTAGGCTGTATGAAGCCCTTTGTGAAACTCTCTTCTATTTGCTTTTGTAACTCGTCAATAGCTTTAGGATCAGACCTATTAGTTGACTTGTTTGACAGTTGAGCGCCAAGAACAAGATCAATGTGGTGTTCAATGCCTCTCAAAGGAGGTAATCCGGTTGGCAACAGGAGACATATCTTGGAACTCTGCAATCAGTGGCTGCACTTCTCGATGAATTCTCTTTTTTTTCAGCTTCAGTCTCAACCTTTGGTAACCATCTAGGAATAAGAGCAAATATTGGTAGATTTCGCTCAAGTTCTTGCCATCTTTCCTGAATGTGTAAGTGTTTCTCCTGCCATTGTACTCATGTCAAACTCCCAAGGCCCGCCTAGCAATAGATGACAAGCATCTATAGGAAGTATATAACACAGTATTTCATCTTGGTAAGCTTTGCCAATTGAGAACTTGATCACTGTTTGCTTAATGATTTTGAATTCTTCACCTTTGTTCAACCACCTAAACTTGTAGCGGTGGGGGTGATGAGTAGTAGCTATACCAACCTTGTCAATCAAAGTAGTAGAAACCACATTTGAACTACTGCCACCATCAATGATTTGTTGGCACACCTTGCGTGCAACAATGCATCTTGTCTGAAAGATCAGATGCCTCTGATCATCATTCAAATTCTCAAGTGTAGAGTGCATTACTCTCCAAATCACCAAAGAAGTTCCTTCATCAAGCTGAACAAAGTGTTCAAATTCCTTTTCTGGCTCACATGAATCAGATTGCTCATTAAGAGTGTCATGAAACAACTTGTCACCCTGCTGTATCATCTGAAACTCAGGAGTAAGAGCTCTCTTGGTTCGACTATCTTTCATGAACTGTGTTGGAGTAGTGTCCTCCGACAAGTGTGATTACGTTAATAAATCTCGATTAGAATAAAATCTGGTTTTTTATTAGGAAAAATTGATGGGAGTAATCCGAAATTTGGACATTTCTTTTTCAATAGTCCCGACTATGGATTATTCTAGGATAGTCCCAACTTAGCATCATTTTTTCCGCCAGTGGTCCTGATTTATCCTATCCTGCCACCCGAACCTAATTTTTGCCTGAACCACCAACTAGCCACCCATTACACCCCCAAACCTCCTACATCCATCAAAACCTACCCCTAAACATCCAACCATCACCTTCATCCATATTCCTTCACCAAAAATCTGGGTACATCATCCATGGCCTCCATTTCTTCCTTGTTCCTAAGCCCACATTATTCTCTTATTTTTAATTTCTCACCTTTCTCATCTACTACATCTCTTATTTCCACCTCCTCCATATACTCCCTCATCTCGCCAACCTCATATACTCCCTCTTAGTGAACATCCCTTACAAATATGTAGAAAACAACATTAGTTCTTCGACAAAACTCTAATAATGGAGAATCTTATTGTTGTCCTGATCATGAGGATAGTGACGTGGGGTGTTGACGTTTCTTGAGGTTGGGTTGTAGAGGATAGGGGTTAGTATTAAACAAGGTGCAAAGACGAAAGGGAGAAACATGTACTAGTGTCAGCTCAGCTTATAGTTAATTAGAGAATTGTAACAGAACAAACAGCTCAGTTGAGTTAGTAAGAGTTGTTATATTAGTTGTGATTGTCCTGCAAATTGCAGAGCCTTGTATAATTAGATATGCTTGATAATACTATCTTGTACCTTTCTCTTTGTATTCCTAAAAAACTAATGTTGATCCTGTGAAGCTCGATTCGATTCGATTATATCAATAAAGAATCTTATCGATTTATTACTCTTTCTCGATATAAGAAATATCATGCTATTTGTTACGTTCATTGCACATAACCAATAGAACTTCAAACACTCTTGAAAAAACCATTAGTATAATCATCAAGTCCCAAGACATTTGTTTTCAGAATTAACACATATTGCAGATTTGATCCCATTTCTTGAAATTGGAGCACCCAATTCACAAGCAATAATACTCGGCATCAACTTACCCTCTTTAACTATAAGAAATGGCTCTGCTCTAGTTCGATCATTGCCTTAAACGGGATACGAGGGCCTTAGCTCGCTTTTGTGAGATTGGTCGAAATAGACTCAAGGACTTTATTAACTTCTGTTGATGTATTGGTTTTGATGATTCTAAAGTATATATATGTTTTATGTAATGTTTGTTTTGTGTGTTAGTAACAAGGAATACTTATTGATCAAATAAGTAAAAGTCTGAGCAATATCATAATGAGCAATATCAGAAGCACCAGTCCGAGCACCACTGACATTAGATGTACCAGTCCAAGCACCAGTGACAGTTTCATCACAACATGAGGACTTTCAAGTCATATCTATTCTGGATTCAGTATGGAAGATCATATCAAACTTCAAGTTATTTGGGAAACTTGTAATAAATTAGATTGCAATTGTTTAGAATGAATGTACATGGTCATGAGATACATTATGCTTAACTTGATTGCAGGTGATGAGAGAANNAAAGTTCACTGATGCACCAGTGATTAATTACTGGTACATGCATCAGTGCACGTAAGTATTGGAAGATATTTTAAAAGGTACAAATATCTTGATTTACACTACACGTTTTCTGCAAAGTATTCGTTTTACAAATAAAGGTTTATTAAGCGGTTTATCTAGTAAGGAGTTATGCTTAGTATTGAACTTTTAGGAAGACTTAGTCTGATTGTTTAAAGGAGTTTATGTTTTGATCAAACTCTGATTTTTAGTCTATTATAAACTCTTTCTACTCTTATCTGGATGAAACGGTTTTGCTAGGGTTTTCTTTAGAAACCTAGCACACTGAAAACACTATACTATATATACATTATTTATGTTTTCAGTAAAACTTACCAAGAGCACTTTGCAAATCGAACTTTTCTGAGATAAGTTTTGTTAGCAGAAAACTTCAATATTTTAAGCTCTCATTCTCTCATTCAAGCCATCAAGGAAAGGTATTGGTCTCTTGGTCATATTGGTGAAATCTGCATCTCTTAGCTTATCAAGAAGCAATTCGAGATAACTGTTTTGTGTAACTTTTATTTTCTCTTTTTGTAAAGTGTGACAGAGGGGTTACACTAGGGAGCAATCAGAGTTGATTGTCATTGCGACATCTAGAGTTAGGTGTTGGGGTTGTGGTTAGAGTTAGCCACTGAAAGTCTTAGTCAGAGTTGATTAAGTTGTGTTAGTCTTAGAGTTAAGATCTAGCATAAGTGTACATTCTTTATCATAGTGGATTTGATTGAGAGTGTGGTAGGGAGGACGTAGACCTTAAGTTAAGGTCGAACCTCATTAAATCTTTGTGTAAAAAAAAATCTTTGTTTTAATTCTGTTCATTTAGTAACTGATTCATGTTCAATAGTTGTGTTGCTGGTACATGCACCACTGATCAGTTGCTGGTTCATCGGTTTGCATATGTTGACCTAAACTTTTAATCCACAAAAATTGGTTGACATTAGGCATACTTAATTCACCCCCCTCTCTTAAGTATACCTTTGCATTAACAACTTCAATAATTCTCCAAATGTTTTTGAACCACAAAAAATACCAATGAGATATAGGTGCATATAAAAGACCAACCACAATTACAAATGTATCTCCCTAAAGATCTCGTAGACAACATGGATGCGGAATATAAAAAATATAATTTAATCATTTTTTTTAAAAGGCTGTGGAATGAAGATGGAAAAGTGAATATAAAAAAAGAATTATCATTATGATACTTGAACTCACGTCCTAAACACAACTTCTTACCAAACTTGAAGCTACCAATTAGCTAAGAAACTATAGATGATTTAAATGTCATCTCTTACGTTATTTATAACCTAAAAAACTTTTAGAAGTCTCGGACCCACTGCTTGCAGATACACATGAAAATACACAAAAGGCATAGGTAAACAAACACATAAAAAAAATAAGATTCTTCCAGAGAAGATGACATATTTTCTGCTAGCTGCAATTTCTTGCTCATCCAAACACAAAGCGAAGGTAAGTTTTTATCTTATGTTATTAAATCCTTCCAATAAAATACAATACTTTCTCAACAGACTAATGGGCCAACTACAAAGAATGATTCACGGTCAATCATTTACAAGGTAGAAAAATTGGTTAAATAATGTAATAATCTGAAACTGCTCACAATGTTTTTTTACTAATTTCGAGGATGTGAGTAGCCTTCACAACTTCTGGCCCTTCTGACCTTGTAGCCGTCACAAGTCACACCATCTACCACTTGGGTATTTCTGCTCCGAAACACTCAGTTAGGACATGGTTGTGCTGCGAATGTTAAGCATAGTAAGATTAAAACAGCACTCACAGTTTTACTACATAACTAATTCAGTAACCATGACTAGCAACGAGGGGAATTGAAACAATCACCGTTATTATGAACTACAGGGACCTTAATGTGATTTTTCAGATAGAAAACGAGGGGAAAATGAGGAGCTTGATGGGTTGGGATAAAAGTGGAAGAATATTGTATAAGGGCAACTAAAAAGTTATTTTTCTTATGTGCTTACTTAATCACGGTCATTGTCATGATATATCTGGACTAGCAGCCCCCTTGTAAAAGCAGATGTTTTTTTGTTGTTTTTTTTTTTTTTTTTTTTACTAGCAACCTCTTATACTAGTCTTTCAGTTACCGAACTAGCCAACAATTGTACCTCTCCTATACAAAACTGCTATAGCATAATTTTTATGGAGTTATTGATTTGTTATAGAAAAGCAGTGCAAATTTTTCCAAAAGTAGAGACTATCGGCAAAACCCCATAAAGAACACATTCATCACGACTTTCGTTCTTGTTTTCCTTTTCGTAAATTGCTTTAGAATGTCTCACAAATCTGCCGCCCTCACAAAAAGCTTTTAAATGCTGGTGTGACAATACACAAAATAAAATATCTAAGTCAAGGAGACAATGGCTCATTTCCAAATATAGGATAAATTCCTTTTAACAGCTGGGAAGAGGGTGTGGCCTAAGCAATTAGTTAACCATACTTAATCAAGCATATCATAAATTTGATCACCTCAAAACCCCAACTTGGAGACCAAGACCATAAAGGAAGAAGAAACAAAAGCAAAAATCAATAAAGAGCAGCATTGTGCAAATAACAACAGAAGTAGTGTCCATACTGCAGCATAGATCGTTTTGGAGATAAAGATTATACGACACAATAAAATCTAGTAACAAATTCCACACCTCGAAGGGATTGTTCAAAGTTCTTGAGCTGCATCATGAAGCCAGCATTAGGTGATGCCTGTGGTCTTTTGCTTCTCACATGTTCAAGAGCTTCAGAAAGAGTCATGGCGTGCTTCTTAATGAGATAAGCAAGAACAACAGTTACACTACAAGGAATAAGAAAGAATTCACAGTATTAGATCCCATTGCAGTATCAAGCTATCAGCAAACACATTGGCACAGTCACAGCAAGTTAAAATAAATAATCAATAACTAAGGAGTACACAGTCGATTAGATCAACGTCCCACAACTAATATATAAAAAGAGATAATATAACGAATATAATGATAAGATACTAACATTAATATGGACATCATCACTCAGCTTAAGTGCAACAAAGTAATCAGCAAGTGGGCACAAGCAGAGTTGGCTTCAGCTATCTCAATCTCTAAAACAAGAATAGAAATGGAAATGGATCTTATTTTGAGGAATAAATTGCTATCATTGTGAAGCTCAATCAATAATCATGTAACTAGTCGAGAATTTCACATCCATCAAAAGCTTAGTGCTATTACCATCTTAAAGCACACCTCTGACAGAATGGGAACATCTGTAGCTTCCCTATTACACCTGATATTACCGATTCACAACGAGGATGTAATATACCAGGAAAGCATAGGATTAATGGTACAAGCCTATGGTACATAATCATGTTTTCTCACTCCAAATACTATGATCACTGAAAGCATACATAATTACCTTCTCGATCTTCCCACAAAGCAATGCACCAGTACACCACCTCCACCAGATCTTTTAGCTTCATCAATGAAATCAATACATTCATTAAAGTTCTGAGCTAGATCAGTATCTTCTCTGTCCGCCACTATCTCGACAAAGAGATTAAAAAGTACATGTTAACATTGGGAAAATCATATTTCTAAATCAAAAGTAAATAAAAAGAACACATTAGAAAAAAAAAAGCAAGCAGAAAATACATAGGAAAAAAAATTGAGGATGAGCGAAAGCCGCTTGGAAAAGTAGAAGCACCTATTGATCATGCATGATAAAAAGCAAAAAAAAAAAAAAAAGCAACATAAAACAGATCTCGGCAAACATCAAAATAGATATAAACTTTATTCAGTGGAAGATAACGGAGATTTTCAGTGCACAACAGTATATTCCTTATAAAGAAAAAACAATGCCCTTAACTTTAAACATATACAAGCAAGTGTTCTTTAGCATCATGAGGATTTTTCTTTTTGTAGATAACAAAAATATTATCAAGCAAAAAATATAGGAGGCCAAGGAATCCTGGTCCAGTTCCTGCAGGCTGCAGCATGAGCTCTCAGCAGGCTTCTAGTTGTACCACTCACTAAGGAGACTGAAAACAAGTCTTACTTCCTGGGGGTCTCTATAACACACCTCTGCAGATCATATTGAAAGAAGAGCTGGTTCATCATTAGCATATGGCCTCAGCAACCTTGACAAGCTCTAGTTACATTCCGCTCTAAGCTACCAGGAATAAAGCACCTCCACACCCCTCCTTTGTCTACTTCTATTTTGGTCATATTAGATGTTTGGTGCACCAGAAAAGACTATGAGCACATATCATTTTGTCACATGTACTAGAATTCGCGAATCCCTTATCATTTGCCAGGAGAACCACAATGAAAAGGACATGCACACCTCACCCTCTGCAGGACCACAGCAGGACCACTCAGTTCACCACAATGCAATGAGCGAGTAGGATTAGAATACCACTAGTTGTAATTCTGTTTTCTAGTTTACTGCATTTTACTAGCATTTACCTGATTGTACTGCCCTATTACTCAGATCAGCCGCTTTTGTATTTGCCTATAGATAGGCCTGCTCTACATTGTAAAAGGACAGACTTGATTATTAAGAATGGTAGAGCATGTTTGAACATCTTTGTTCCTACTTTTTATTCTGCCTTTGTGGAGAATTCTGAGGGGTTTCTTTTGGAAACATCCTATCCTAATTAGTCAAAATTTACAGTTTTTGCAATTACATTTCAGTAGTGCATCTTCTTAGTCAATTCGAATCACAGAACCTACAGAGTTGCAGACTCACATTCTTATCTCGGTCTGAAAAAGACCTCACTCTGTACATTTCTGTGGGAGAGCTGGTCCATTTCCATTTCTGAGCATTACAACTTTCTTTTCTTATTGCATTTTATTGTCTTGTTACTTACTCACAGTTGCATTCAATTCCTAGTCATAAAAAGTGCAGACATTGCAGGCTGCACAGATCCTCATCATAGTGAAGAGGACACTACCCTTCTTTTTTAAGAGTAAAGTTGTTGTCTTGCTCCTTTTAGAACAGCAAATCTGTCATCCTCGAAAGTTTATGGTGCAAATTGGTTATCAGAGCCAAGGTTTTACATAGGAGCGATTGAAGATCAGACTTTTACTCCATTAAACACAATAGAACAACATCTCAAACAACAAATTTCCGGAAATAATTTCAGCTCACTCTCTCCTGTCATTTTCTCAACTTTCAGACCTTGTTTTTACACCCTTTCTAAGCCTAAACATTATCCCTGACCTCTCTGTACACCTCGCGAAATTTGAACCACAAAGAACCCTCCTTTTATCTACAAAATGTCTGAAGTTCTGTTATTGGTAGATGAAGTTCATGCTCCTAAAGCAGAAATGACCTTTGATGAACCTAGATACCAAAAGGAGATTAACTTTCGAAGATTTTCAGACCTCATATGGTGTTCGCCTGCCTTATATTCCATCTCACAACTCAGAGAATCCAAGGAACTGTCATGGAGGCAAAGAAGAAGATAAAGGATCCTCAGCCAACTCAGAGTTTTATAAATTTTCAACCTCCTTTGTTCTATGGAAATGACAGTCTAGAGTTTGGTGTTTGGTCGTATGCCCCTGAATGTTTATTTCAAGTGTGGGATTTTTACTGAGTCAAGGAAGTTTGAAGTACCCTCAACCTGTTTTAAAGGGTTTGCACCATTTTGGTTTACAAGACTTGATTTTGTCAGAGTAAAAAAAGGCAAGAACAAAATGTGCTCTTGGAGCATCTTAAAAAGGCACTTAAACAACCAGTTTCTGTTTAATACCAACATAAAAGATGTTTTTAAATGTGATTGCTTAGTGATTTTAGAGCCAACTGAAACTGATTGTAGAGAGTATCAGGTCAAGGCTAATAATACTGAAAGAGGTCTTGTTGCTTGTAAATATTTGTCCTCCATCACTTTATCTGCAGCCAAAACTGATTTTCTGCAGTCCAAGGTGTCTTACCATGCCTTACCTAAGGATCCTATTTTAGACAGGGACTATGTGTGCAGTCCTGAATGTGATGAAAAGAGTTACCACCTATGTCAACCTGGTGTAGATCTAGAGTCTAAT
Source organism: Corrigiola litoralis (assembly GCA_901111285.1). Taxonomy (NCBI): domain Eukaryota; kingdom Viridiplantae; phylum Streptophyta; class Magnoliopsida; order Caryophyllales; family Caryophyllaceae; genus Corrigiola; species Corrigiola litoralis. The sequence continues at coordinate 24,650 of CAAKMY010038072.1, forward strand.
CTCACTGAGGCACCCCACCACCCATTGTTGCTGAATGTACTGAAACAAACAGTAACTGTACAGTTCTTGTGATAGAAAAGCAAGAAAACGAAGATGAAACCTATGCTACTACTACGTCAATTTCACTTCTGAGCAAACTGAAACATCTATGGTCAGAAGAAAACCATTCCTGTGGTAAAAAACATGATTTTTGTGTTGTATTCTTGGGTAGACAACCTGAAATCCTCGACAAAATACATTTGGATGATTGCATGCCCAATGTTATGCCTATTTCTGAGAAAAATGCTCCGATGTGCAACCTGAAGTGGACAGTTGCAATTCAGGGCTTTTGTGGTGCAAGTGCTATGTGTCTTGTGCATCAAAACTGCCCATACATGATGAAGCACACACAAGTGAACTTGTCACATACTCCTGTGCTCGACATTGAGTACACAGCAGGGGTCAAAGCAGCATTGAGTTGCTCAGAATCAATCAGACCTTCAGGCCTGCCTACAGAAGAGTGCAAATCATCAGGTTCATCTTTTATGGCCTGTTCTGCCTTGTGTACAATGTAGGAGGGCTCCTAGTGCCTAACACAACTTCTGTACATTGTTCTCTTTATACACTGCATTTGAATACCCTGCAAGTCCCATATGGCTTTAAAATAAAAGCTTTGCAATACTCTAGTTAAAGTTGCTCTGATATGGAACCTGACAGTGGCATTTCAGAGTTTTATGGCCTGAATACTTTGATCCTTGTTGAGGGGAACCATTATCACGTGAAACCTGAATGCATAAACATGTCACCTGCCCCTATGTGTGTTTATACACTGTAAGTGCAAATGCAGGACCGAAATGGCCTGAGCCACTATGACAATTAGATTTGTCACAGAAAAGAGCACATCATCTAATGTTTCATATGCATATTCTGAGTTTAATGCACATTTGGGAGAGCTATCATTGCCTAAGGTAATTTTTGCATATTGTTCTCCTTGGCATATGCATCCGTTTGGTCTGCATATTCCCAAGGTCTAACTAAAAAGGCAGTACGCAATGTATATGCAAGAGGAAAAGTATCTACAATTCAACACTGCAAATGTTGTGACAATGCAATGTCTTGTTCCAAACTAATAGTGCAGGGGTCCTTATTTCCTCACTTCCTTATGAGACTGAGTGTAGTGCATCTAGTATGGTCATGCAAGGTTGCTGCAGAAAATTGGGTGATGTTCAAGAAACCACTTCACTTCTATTTCTGATGCCCCAGCTCAACATGTCTCTTAAAACACAGGGAACAACAACAGCGGAGTAAGAGAACCCTAACACAAGCACCTTGAACAGAAGTTCAGTCTTTTGCTGGATTTGTCATCTACTAGCTCCGAAATTTGCTTTTCAGACAAGAAGACAACTCTGAACTTGTTCCTTGAACTTGGCAAGCTGTTAGTAGCAATGAAGGATGCTCCAACAGGCCAACAGAAACTGAACAAACTAATTGCAAT
>CAAKMY010038077.1:0-17178 GCA_901111285.1 Corrigiola litoralis
TATATATATACACATATGTCATTTGCATAGTCATAACACATTTTTGTGTTTGAAGGAACGTGAGGAAGAGACAAAGAGATTGAAGCAGCTGGAAATTACTGCAAAAGCAGAGCAATTAAGACTTGCTGCTGAATCTGATTTGAGGAAAAAGCAACGGTTCCTCAAGGAAATGGAGGACCGTGATCGTGCCGAAGCGTTACAATTGCTTCATGATAAGTTTAAGAAGAAGCAAAAAAAACCAGTTCTAGATGGGGTAGGTTGTTTCTCCTAATAAATTTGAACATTTGTGTGCAGTATTTGAAGCCTGATCGTGTTTGATCTCTTTGATTTCAGAACAAGTTGACAAAACAAGATGTAATGGAGTTGGCCCTCAATGAGCAAATGAAGGAGAGACAAGAAATGGAGAAAAAGTTGCAGAAGTTAGCCAAGCAGATGGACTATCTAGAGAGAGCTAAAAGAGAGGAGGCAGCTCCTTTGATTGAAGCTGCTTACCAACAGCGTTTGGTGGAGGAACAGATTTTGCATGAACGTGAGCAACAGGTTGGTTCAAGATTTCTCTCTTCTTTTCCAATTCGGGATAGTATGGACATGCAACCATTCTTCAGTAAATAGTTTCTGAACTTGTTACTTGTCTGTTATACTCTCTTTTCGCCCTTCTGTTCATTAGTTACTGTAGTGGAGGGATACAACCATCCATGTGTCAACTCTTCAATTTCTTGATATGGTTAATTTGTAGTATTGTCTAGCTGATGGTAAGCATGTTAAATTTGAGACTACATTGTTACTTTTGAATGAAAGTTAGAATACATTCCATTTTGGTAATGCAAAACTACAAGGCATTTGTTTTGGCTGAGTGAGACTCGGAAGTGTGAATTAAAACTCTCTTTCTTCATAGAAAATATAGCCCATTGTTGTTCCAAGTTGAAGGTTAAGTCTAATTCTGTCTTGGACAGCAGTAAGTTTGTTTTGATAGTTGTTACTTCTACAAAGAAGCTCATTTTGTAAAATTTATTGTTTGGTTTCAGTTGTATTTCAGATGAAATGCTGTTTTTCCCTTAACTACGGAACTGGACAAGTGAAATGAGGTCTTGGCCTTTTGGGCTATATAGTGGGAGGACATGTTCATATGTACAAATCTGTTTGTCCTGATGCCTGGTTCCTTTAAACTGTGTACTTGAAGAGATTAAGATAAATGTTTGAAAGTAACGGTAAAAGTATACTAAGATGCTCATATATTGAAGGGGAATGTATTTGTTGGCTGATCCCCCCCCCCCCCCTCCTTTCAATTTTTGGAGTCTTATCCTTCCTGAATGCAACTTTACAGTTGGAGGTTGAACACAGCAGGCAGCGACACGATGGTGACCTTCAGGAAAAGAAGAGATTAGCCCGTATGTTGGATAACAAGGTTAGTGGCATACTTAAATTTCCATTAAGTATTCTCACAGGAGCAAATAGGGAAGTGTTGCTTGCTAGTCTGGCATAGTTCAGGGCAATTTTTTAGTTTGGTGTGTTTTTAAATAATCCGAGACTGTTTTTTTGATCGGGCAGTTGATGACATGTCATTATCAGCTGCACAATTCGTAACCACCCCCTATCTCATGAGATGTTCGTTTGGGGTTGGGAATGAGAAACTTGTTTCCTGTATATATGCCCTAAAAAGTCTTCAACTTTTTTTTGCAGAGGATTTTCCAAGAAAAAGTAGGAAGCCAGCGTCAACTTGAGTATGAGAGATTGAGGAAGGAAAGAGAGGAGCATATTCGTAAAATTCGTCACGAACGTAAACAAGAGAGGGAATCTAAAAGGAAGATGATTTTCTACTTGAAGACAGAAGAGGAAAGACAGAACAAGCTACGCGAAGAGGAAGAAGCACGGAAGCGCGAAGGTTAACACTCTACATGTTTCTCTTATAGTACTGCTAATTAATTTCAGTTACTAAAAGAAGACTTACAAGATGATTATTTTGGATGCTTGTTTATCTTCATAGTCATGATGTTTGATTTTGGATCTGCAGAGTCTGAGAGGAAAAGAAAAGAAGACGCTGAGCGCCAAGCTAAGTTAGATGAGATTGCTGAGAAGCAAAGACAAAGATTGCTGGAAATCGAACAAAAAGCGATGGCAGAAAAACAGCAAGCCCTTGCTGGTGATCTCCCATCGCGGCGTCCTGAGCCTCTCTCAAGGCCTCAGACAGAGGCAGCTCCAGCTGCAGCAGCTGCTGCTCCTGCACCAGCAGCTGGGAGGTATGTTCCTAGGCACCTACGTGAAAGAGCTGGTGAAAGCGCTTCTGGACAGGCGCCACGTGCCGAACCTGATAGATGGGGTAGGGGAGACGACCGTCCATCTGGCGACAGGTGGGGCAGTGGTTCTGGCAGTGATGACCGCCGCGGATTCGGTGGGGGTGGTTCAAAGTCCACTTGGTCGTCATCGCGCACACGTGGTGGCTCTTAAGCTCTTCAATTGTTGGCTTCTGAATGTCAGGGACCCGGTGCTTGTTTTTGTTCTTTCAATTTTGGATGGGATGTTTGTATTAATGATGCTCGGTAGTCATCGGTAGAGTATTGAGAAAGAGGGATGTTACTGTGAACGTCTGAAAGCGCATTTTCATTGAAACTGCTTTGTGCTCGTTGTAATAACTAATAACTACATTTAGAAGCTTGCTTTCCGTTGGCTTTTTTCCAACGAATTAAATCAGCCCAGGATATTTGTCTTGCCAAAACTTGAAGTTATTTTTACCTGCTTCTGTTCGAATTTAATATCCCGAGCCGAAAAATATCATTAGGCAATTTTTTTCCTTGGTATCACGCTTAGCCAATTCACCTGTCCTATAACTGGAAAAGGCAGGGCTTGGGTCTGCACAGTAAGGTGTTGGTGACGATGTAAACTTCCCTTGGTCGCTTTGCCAAATGGCTGGCTAAACACCCGTATATTCTTATATGATTTCCATTCAATGTAATTTTGGTCAATACACCATCCTTGCTACTATCATACATGCTTTTAAGCAAAGATGACAGATTGGGCTACGGATTTGATGTATTTTGTTATTCTCTACTTTTAAGCCACTTCAATTCAGCCTCTTTCAATCAATAGTCCCTAGGCTTCTCGTAATTTCTTGGTTTTTATTTATTTCAAAGGTTGAATAACTTTCAAGTGGATAACAGCATGGTTTAAGGAAGCTTTAGCGCTAAAGCAAATGAATAATTATGGCTCAAGGATCATGGGAGAGGAACTCCCACTTCCAAGTTCTATTAGACGTGTATGTAACCAACAAACCAATAGAAGAATCAAGAATCATTATTATAATCTAAATTTTTTTTATCCTTTTTTTTTTTGGTAGAAATTATAATCCAACATAACTTCAGTAGTCTATAGCAAAGCATATCTACAGTCTTCCACCGATAATATATTTCCAGAAGTGACGTGTTGTAAGCATTATACCGCGACCAAAGGAAGAACCGTTTCACTGCAGACCCTTATTTTCTTGGCAATGTAGAAATATGCTAGTATTAATTTCTGGTTATTTGGTTAGTTGTGCAACACTAGAACTGACTTTCTCAAGCGAGAGACACATAATCGAGTATCACTTGGTTAACATAGTCCGAACTCATAATAGATGTGAACTTCAAGATTTTTGGGTGAATTTTCGAGATTTGATGGTGAGCCTTCAAATTACAATCTCTTAAGTTTACACCAAAACCTACCGCTCACCCTCTAACATTATAGGAGCTCCTTACCCAAATTTTTGTTCCTCGTATCAGTCGATGCAAAAGTAGTTCAAAACGAAAAAAAAAAAGTGGCTTTGCTTAGCAAGATTATAATCAATGTTACTAGTTTCAGACTTTCAGGTTGTAAATTACCGTGAACTTCATTTTTTATGATTTTGTAATAAACTTTTTTTTTCTGCTAGTAGGAAATAAAATTATAAATTATATAGGATGGGATAGGAGAGGAACACGAAAGTTTGGTGTAGAGGAGATGAAAAAGTAATTAAAGATTTTGGCCATGAGGCCTAAGGATGGTAACGGTTACAATCAGAAACAGGAGGAGTCTAGGCGGGTTTGACGGCTTATGATGTAATTATAATGGACTACGAAAGGAATATGAGCTGCCATGAAGAAAAAATATTTCCCTCCTCTCTTTGCGCTTAATTCCTTAAAAGTATGGATTTCCTCTACTCCACTTTACTCTCCAAGTATATAAATACCCTTTGCATAGCTTTGGTTTTTCTGTACTATAGTGTCTTTTGCAACTATTTGTCAAGTGCCATTAAAACTGAAGAAAAACAAATAGCATAGTGCTAGGCATGGAAGATATAAAGAAAGAAATCAGTTCTATGTCTGTGGTTCAAAAAGATCCTCTTGTGTTTAAGCTTAATCACTTACAAAATCTTCTTAAAGGTATGTTTGCTATTCAATATTCATGCTCTTTTGGTCAGTTGATTGCTTATCCATGCCATGCACTCAGCCAAAGAAGTTGCACATATCTCAAATAGACAAACTTTGTGTCTTTTTCTTTTTAGTCCTCTGGGATTGCATGCATTCTACGGCCTACAGTTTGTGACATGTTATACACAAATTATGTGACAAAAGAGGCAACTAGTAGAAAAGAAAGATATTTGAGGTCCTTTTGCTTAAGTGCACTGTTATGTAATGATCAAACATATAATTCTTCTTCCTCTGATTCCCGTGAAGCCCTGATACCACATTCTACAGCTACTGTTTCTCATTACTTTCAACCATAGTAGAAAAGAAAGATATATGAGGTGTCTTTTGCTTGCTTTCAAGTATAGGACATTTGTATATATGATTTCCACTATAGGTGAATTTCACCAATTTTGTGTTTCAAAATTTCCTGCTGTAGAAAAAGATAATGAGCTAGGCGCTGCGCAAAGCGAGATCCAGGCTTTGCGAGCAACTGAAGCCCTGAAGGAAAAGGCTCTACTAGAGGTAGTTTTACTCGAAGAAGATTTCAATTTCTTGGATTACTTTATGCTCACAATTATCCATATATTCAGCTGACAGCTAAGTTGTACATGTATTGCATATGCTTCTTTGTTCTTGATTTCCCTACTTTCACAGCTCAAAAGTAAACATATCAAATTGGATGAGAAACTCAGAATGGCAGATAATGTTCTCCAGCATAAGGTAGGGTTCTTTCTACATGTTCCACATAAAAACAAGGCCTAAGAATGTAATTATGATGGGATAACTGATGGAATGCAGAATATGGAGATGAAGAAACTAATCGAGGAGAAGAACGAGGCATTGGCTGCACAGTTTGCTGCAGAAGGTGCCCTGACGAGGCTACATGTCAACCAAAAGGATGATCATGATCCCTTGCCAATTGATTCCATACTTGCGCCTCTAGAAGCTGACATAAAAATGTACAAAAAAGAGGTATCATTCGAGTTCCGGTTGACTTCACATTGTTAAGTGGACTACTATGCTCTCTCTTGATTTGTCCGTTTTTTTTTCCTGCAGATTGCATCTTTACTAGAGGATAACAAAGCTTTGGAGCGCCTTACCAAGTCAAAAGAAGTAGCACTGCTAGAAACTGAGAAAATATTGAGGAGTGCTCTTGAGAGAGCTCTGATAGTCGAGGATATACAAAACCAGAACCTGGACTTGAGAAGACAGGTAGAAATATCCCAGGAAGAGAACAGAATCCTGGAAAAGTCCAACCGACAGAAAGTATTAGAGGTCGAAAAGCTCAGCCAAACCATCCAACAACTTGAGGAGGCTGTCCTGGCTGGTGGTGCTACTGCCAATGTTGTCCGTGACTATAAGCGTCAAATTGCGGAGCTCAATGTTAGACCTTGATTCTTATTCGTTATTCTGTTTCTGAATTAAGAACCAATTCTCCTAAGAGGCTACAGATTTCATGAGCAAATACACATAATTACATCTACTTTATGACCTATAGCGCTGTTTAGGCAGAACAAGGTTGTTTAATTATTTTGGCTTTGTTGGTACCTGATTTAGGAGGAGAAGAGGATTCTAGAGAGAGAGCTTGCGCGGGCTAAAGTCTCAGCAAACAGGGTAGCAACTGTTGTAGCTAACGAATGGAAAGATGATAGTGATAAGGTTATGCCAGTCAAGCAATGGCTGGAAGAGCGAAGAGTATTGCAGGTATCCAGATCCTGTGAAGATGTTACAATGAAGATAAAAAGTAATAATCTAAGAAGCAATTATTGGCAATGACATATGCTGTTTTTCAGGCAGAGATGCAGCGTTTGAAAGACAAGCTATGTGTGACTGAGAGAACAGCAAAGGCGGAAGCACAGCTTAAGGTGAATGCCATCATTGAATTGTACATTTTCCCAACGTTTCTCACAAACCGGGATCATCATAGTTTCTAACTGAACTATGATTACAGGAAAAATATAAGCTGAGGCTAAAGACTCTTGAAGAAGGCCTGAAGCATGTTTCAAACTTCACCGGCAATGCTAATATGTACCAGACTAGCAAGCAAAAAGCCTTAAATTCCCATCAAATCCTAGGACTAGTGTCAAATAATTCTGTATCAAGGAAGAGATCTTCATCACAACCTAGAGGTTCAGTAACCAGAGGCATATCCTCTCCCCTGCACCAGCCTAATGTAGAGAAAACAAATGGTATGGAGTCGAACCATGTTTCGAGAGAGAATATAGGTAGGAGGAGTTTATGGGCATCTGAAAAAGCCAGTGCAGAGTATTGTGGGAAGGAGAACTCAGAGTTGGTATCAAATAATGAGATGAATACCGAAATGTCAATGGACAGTAACTCTGCAGCTCAAGAGGATGTGAATTACCAAGAAGTGAGAAGCGAAGATTTGGTTTCAGGGTTTTTGTATGATAGGCTTCAGAAAGAAGTCATCAGTTTAAGGAAGACTTGCCAAGCGAAGGATGATGATCTCAGTGCTAAAGATGAACAAATCAAGGTAAGCATTTTCAGAAAGGCGGTCAGTTTTTTTTCTCAACTCTTCTTTATGAGGAACAGTATTCTCATATGAAAGTACTTGCTCAGGTACTCCATAGGAAGGTTGAGGCACTGGTAAGATCCATAGAAGTGGAAGCAAGAAAAAAGAAAGAAACACCATTTGGGCAAAAGGCAACAGCATCACCTACAAAGGAAGATAACAAGAAGCTTTGGGGCAAGAGTTTCCTGAAAAGGTTTTTCATGTTCACCCATTTGCTTTTTGTTCCTTGAAAAATCAGTAAATTACATCCCCTTACCTAATTCTAGTATGTCCAATTTCTTTATATAACAGCTGTGTCGCAACTGAGGCATCTGTTATTAACTTTGTAATTCTCTGATGGTGCTGCAGAGTAACAAAATCCTCATGAGGATCTGATGAATTGGAGGAAGTTTTCTTTGAGTCCAACACTGCAGATATGGGGCTTTTCTCTGAATTTCCGCGGTAAACACATATGTGAATTAAGATTTTTTTGGAGAGTTACATAAGTTACCTTGTGGTAGTAATTCACTGTGCACATATATATATTTTCTCAACTTTGATTCTTACAAACTTCATTGAAAGACTGTATCAGACATTCAATTCAAGATTTTACTCCCTGCTGATTGTTTCTATAACCAGAGAAGAACCCACTAGCTTTGATGAAGTAACGACAACCCCAAAAACAAGAGAAATTTTAGTCTACTATATCATTGAATTTTATATATTCGAATAACACTAAGTCCTACACAAGGAAGGTCAAATACAGGTAGAAATGAACAAACCATATCACAAAAATTGTATATTTTTAAGGCTTTCTTCAAGTTGCCTCTTTCATGGAAATTATCCTGTAGAAAGCAAAAACTAGTTGTCATCAACTTTGAGACAAAAAATTTCAAGACTTGAGCATTTCATTAACAGCTATAGAAGACTTTATTCCTGTCTGATTACAGATTCTTAAATTACACTAGCATACTGGCCATGATAAGTTCAAAACACCTCTTATTTTCCTGGCAGCCTTAAGATGTACACAAAACGTACAAGGGGGTCCAAGGAAAATTGGGTTGCATCTAAATTCATCTAAAATACTAGATTACAGGAGGGGATGACATACATTACAAAACAAACCTAATGCATATATTCACATAAAAGTCTACTCCGTTATGGTATCTAGAGATGGCCGCCATTTGCATCGTGGGCTGCTTTCCTTATCCCAAAAGCTCTCAGCAAAACGGACAGATGTTCCTGCAGCTTCCAGCTCCCTCGCGTTTTCCAGCAATTTCGTCAACTGTTTCTTTGTTACCACAATCTTTACAACTCTCCTTTTGGAAACATCATGAGAGCTCCTATTCCGAGGGCTTGAAGGGCTAACCGGGTTCGGAGCCTGACAAACTGCGTAAGGGTCAACCAATCGTGTTTTGCCCTCCCGCGGCAATGGGGACAGAACAGGATGTGGGTGAACCTTTGCATTGTATCTAAGTTCCTCGGATTCTTGTTTCCTAATAGAATTAATTTCTGCCCTCTGATGAGACAATATAACATACATGCAGTTTCCCATGGTGGTTGTTTTCTTAAATGATAAACGATGACAAAATAAACATCTAGACAGCATACTTATATAGAGTTCTAGTTTACACCATGTCTAGTGGTTGTGGCGGCATAACGTGCAGACCACCTGCATTCACGTTCACATTTGTTGTAACATTCTACGGAGCTGGAAGCCAATTCATCCGAGTGTGCGCTTGCACGTTCAGACAGTATATAATATGTTCATGTCACAAACAACTCTATGTCTTCTCTAAACTACATTTCAGGGCATTGACAATTGCACAGTCCTAAGTGCGGCAACTTTAAAAATGATTTTTAGAGCAAAACTACCTAAGACAGGTCAACTTCGTTATACACTGAACTATGTACAGAAACAAACTGACTACAAACATCCTTATTTGTGACATTTCAGATATGTTATTGACTTTTGAAAAGCCATGTTTTATCCCTTCTGGCTTTGACAAACAACACTACAAGCCATTGACAGAAAATAGTGTAGATTCCTAAACTTCGGCTATATTGATCATTGTCTTTGTCAGTTAGGAAAAATATATGTTTCGTATATAGTGACTAAAATACTTGTGATCTTCTATAAAATGATGTACACAGCTCTATTCCCTTATTCCCATTGGGTGTGCATTTGTCTTTGTAAGACGCGGTTTATTCGTTGTTTATTGCCCATATTATTCCTGAGAATAATAGTAGGAGTGAAATTTTTGTTTCATCAAAATTACCAGTGTGTGATTAACAGTGGTAAAAGCTCCATGTCATGAGTTTGGAATTGAATCAAATTGAACTCATAATTGAATTGGTTTTCATTGAACTATATGTTAAAAATGAGTTAACATATATAGAGAACTCTTGTAGTGAAAAAAATTCATTATGATAAGGGAATAAAACTTTATGTGAAATAGAGGGTGCCAAAAATTCCATATGGGTATAAGTATTAAGTAGGACTCTCTTTTTTTTTCAGAGGTAATTTATTATGTCAGGTTGATATGGGATTTAGTTAAGGTTAATTCAGTGTTGTACTGGAGGGATTAGCTCATATTGATTAAATGGTTATATCAATTTACAAAGCTTTTAATTCACTTTTTTTTTTGATATATTGGAACAACACTAGCAACGGGGAAGGAAATATGAGGATCGAACCTTAGACAATCCCTAGACGTATTGTACACTCGACCATTGGCCCTACCTTGCTACTCCACTTTAAATAAAAAAACACTATTATGGTGCAAATTTGAATGGCAATGTCCAAAACATCGAGACTGAGTATCAAATATGTTAGAGCTAGAATGAATTAGATATGGGTCTGGAAAATTCATTGTTTTGGTTTCTTTTTTATTTTTATTTCTAATGATAGAAACTATAGTTTAAATCTTTGTACTTACTTATATATGGATTTTCTTTTTCTTTAGTCTTAGAAATAATAATTAGGTCTATAACCTTTATAAGCTACAAATTAAAAAGTCTTCTTAAAGATGTTCCATTTCAGCATATAAAGATCACTTCTATCTTGGTCTCAATGAAAAATTAAATGATCACTTTATATAATGTAGGTCCATCCAAATTGGTTTGGATTTCATAGCTTATAGCATATGTTTTAGTGAAATTATGGTGCCAGATTATTCTTTTGCTTGGGTTTATTTGGATTTTGTACGGTTCGCGTCAGCTATTGCCAAATTTAGATGAAGTACAATATGCATGCACACAACAACAACAATAGCAACAAGACAACAATGACGACAACAACGACAATGACGAGAACAACAAAGCCTTAATTCCAAATATTTGGAGACGGCTTATATGAACCAGTAAAAGGACTCGTCATAGAAGATGAGAGAGAGAGATGCTTAACAATTAAAAACCTCGCACTCATTCTGAAGTCACCATCACTTACACATAAATTGCTACCCTCCAATCGGTCCTATTCAATGTCGTATTCTCATCAATGCCAAGTAAGCCCACATATAGCATTCTCAACCGCTCTTATGCATGTCAAATTTCGGTCTATCTTTCTTGGCTTGCATATCCTTCCATCCCTCTAATCTCTTCACATGTTCATCTATTGGTCTTCTTTTAACATGCACAAACCACCTAAGTCTTTTCTCACGCATCTTGTATTATATAGGTGTAACTTCCACTCTCGCCCTAATTATTTCATTCTTTATCCTGTCGCACCTAGTATGCCCGTAGATCCATTGTAACATACACATCTCCGCCACGTCCATTTTTTGAATTTAGGATGTCTTTACAGACCTAAAGTATGCCCGCACATCCATAGAGGCTAAACGCAGTTGATCGATGTATGGTAGAACTTTCCGTTCAATCTAATGGACATACCACGATCACAAAGAAACCCCTTGACACTATTCTATTTCAGTCAACCTGCTTTAATTCTATGGATCACATCTATATCAATCTCCCCATCTTTTAAAATTATCGAACCCAACTACTTGTAAAAGCCACTAACCGGTAAATCATTACCATCTAGGCTAACCAAACCTTCACCTAGGCACTCGTTGCCCCTAAACTTATACTCCATATACTCAGTGTTTCCCCACCTCAATCTGAATCCTCTAGCTTTCAAAGTTTGCCGCCATGATTTCAACTTAGCATTCACTACATCCCCTTGTTTACTCAATCAAAATAATATCGTCAGCAAACATCATTCACCATGGTGTATCCTCTTGATTCTAGTGCTTATTTCTGTAAACAAAGAGATCTTATGTTTAGCCAATATTAAGCATGACAACGCCTTAATTTTTTTATTAGTGAACTTGCATTCGAAAAAAGAAGAACCATAGTTTTCAACTACCCTTCGAGCCATTTTTCTCTGCTTCTTCGCCCGTTTTCTTCTCTCTTCAGCTCCATCCCCCACCTTTATTTCTTTGACAACTTTTTCTATGATGTCTTGCTTCACTACACCCTCTATAGACGCCTTCATGTTTGACTTCTTGGCTCCAACAATGTCTCTAGCTAATATTTAATATCTCATCAATATCTTATTTAAGAATTTCGCCGTGGTTTTCACCATTTTAGTAGCAATTATGTATGTGAGCCAGAGATGGGCCTATTGCTTTGCATAAAATTTTCATATTTTTTTGCAAGATTATGAAATTAATTTCTTGAATATCATGTGCAATTCTTAAAAAATTCACGTGACTACTCTAATTCTGAGATAAATCAACAAATTTTGTACTCCCTCTCTCTTAATTTAACATTTCTTTTATTTTTTTTTTTTATTGTTTTGCTTAGTTTCTATGCAAATGTTTCTATGAAAAATAAACAAAACCGGAGGGAGTAAAAAAATTAAAGGATAATATAGTTTTATCGTTAAGTTATTTATTTTAAAACTTCATTTCAATTTCATAGTGCATTGATTAATTTAAAGTTGATGTTGGTTAGTTTACAATCTAATAAACTTGATGTTTATAGGTTGATATAATTTAATACATTTTTTTATATCGATGTTTGTTTTGTCTCTGAAATCATTTTTTTGAGTCAAAAATAATAATTACTAATCGATTTCAATATGTATTTAAATTAATATTTTTGTCTTAATCGAATATAAATATGGATTTGCTTATAAAAACATATGTTAATATTGATTGGAGGGCTTGCCTCACCCTATTACCAGGGTAAGGGTAGAGGTGTTACATAGTATGCTGAATAAGGTGGGTAAATAAAATAGAATTAAGAAAAGAAAATAGCCGAGTTACCAGGGTAAGGGGAGAGGTGTATACATAGTATGCTGAATAGAATTATCTGCACACTACACCTTTGTTTTGCTCTAGGCTGGAGGGCGTGGCTACGGCAGGGACGACTAAATCCTGGGCGGCAAACCAGTGACTTTCTTGCATAAACAAAGCCTCACGAATTACATTGTGGTCTTTCATATTTGCATCTCCACCATTTGGAGAGTGTAAATACTGGTTCAATTAAATACACATGTCACCTATTGACTATTTTCTAGCTTTACTTTCTTTAAAAAGAACCTTTGGCATGGCAACATAATTCAAGCTCACAGCAGCAAATTTTAAGTGTCAGCATAAACAAATTACATGCCAGAATCCACAGCGCTGACCCGAATTAATAGTTCGAAAATGACTCCCACCAAAACATGATCTTGGAGGAAAGACAGCCCTTCATAAGTAGTTTGAAATTTCATTTGATCTTGTAAACATTCAAACAGAAGTATCATCAAAGCATGAGATTTTTCTATGATTCCCGATCCCTAGCACTTCATACGACGTATACGAGTAATGAGTGAGGTAATTCCCATTATACACTCTGCAACACTCACATCTGAATAATCTCAGCAACAACCTTTATGAGCAAGTGCTATTCATAGAATTATTGAGTTCAGCTATATAGTAATTGTCAATATTTGCAATCTTTGCGACTTATAATCAAGGTTACAACCGTTCAAGTTAAATCTACATCAATATGCTTAATATAAATAATAAAAGCGCTGTCAAAAAGAACACTCACTGTGACCCTGAGACAATCAATGATGATTATTTCTCCACTAATACGAAGTTGGTGTCTAGACAGAAACAGGCTCAGGGGATTTCTGAGACGCCAACCATGACTTTGCAGCAGCATTGATCATCAGAATCAGCCAACCTTATGTGGGTACAGGTAAAAGAACTTCGTCAGAAACATATCAGAGTTTTGCGGATCACATCTAGAATTTAAGTGCCTTACAAAAAAATATTGTGACAGTATTATGCAGGTAAGAGCTTTTAAGTATAAAGACAAACACAAAAAGGATGAAGCCTCAGGTCTACTCCATCCCTTTCTTATCCGAAAAGAGGCCCAGATGAATAGTGAATCCAATTGTAGTTTTCAATTTTAGGAACAAGTTTCAGAATATTTGACTGCACATCCAGTGTCAAACAATTCTAAATTAGATTGTGATAATATGGTCAGCTATATCCATTTTTGAGTGAGCCAAAGACTTATTGTTCTTTGGTTTCGTAATATACTAGACTGAATCAAATTTGCTCATACAACACTTTGCGCTTCTTTTTATGGTGACGTAGCAAATGGTTGGCGCACTTCGGCTTAAGGGTCAATCAATTACGACATGTATATGGTAATGTAGGGATAAGCCTGCGTACATCCAACCCCCCTTGCCCTAGTTCGCGAGAGCCTCTTTGTAAACAATGGACAATGGGGTAGTGATGTGACATAAGTCCAGTTCTAACCCCCCTGATTGGTTAAGCTACAAAGTTTTTTCTACAGTATTTTCATGAACCTTAAATTTCTTGTAATTACCATAGTTTCTCCTTTCTGATTGGTTAAGCTACAAAGTTCGATGCATTTTGTCTCCAGTAGCCTAAGTGCCTAACTTGCTCAACTGGGACTTAGCCAAGATTCCGATTTGTGCTACAGGAGCAAAAAAGCCTGAGATGAGGTCATTACAAACCTAAGTCACATCTTGGCAGTTGGTACTAAGATCATTGCAAACTACAGCATGAAAAAGTTTGCCTTTATCATATCAGTATATCACATCTAGAAGCAGAATCTGGTTCCAAGTAGGAAAAGAACCACACACTAGTGTTATTAACTTCAGTATGTTATATAAAAATGGTATTATGATAGAGTTCAATGGCACAGTGATTTACTAGATAAGGAATCCAAGTCCTTAACATCGACTTTCAAAAAAGATCATGTTATGCACGAAATATGGTTGTGTTTCTTTCACTTCTTGCAAGCTACTGCGGCAAATAACTAACTGCGGTTTTTTTATGTTCTGCTGACTTGAATGTACACAATTCTCATCCTAAGGGGAAACATTGTAAGTTTTTAGATCTTGTAGGCATCTAAACAAAAGCATAGTGCAAATGAGATGATTTCTGGTACCCTATCTATGTGTGACAGCATACGCAAGTATATACCCACTCATCAACAATCACATCTGGATATTCTTAGCAACATTCTGACAAGTCAGTGACGAAATTACGAAAGTGATAATAGTAAGCTTTGTTCTTAAATAACATTGAAGAGTAAATGAAATGTTTCAGCTTAATTTTACAAGGAATCAAAACAAATAAGCAACTTTAACCATATGAGCTACTGCTATCTCAACCTATACATACTTGTTGTAAATATTGTGAACTTGACATCTTAGCACTTTGGCAAATTGCTTAATCTAGCTTATGAAAAGGCGGTAAGAAAGTGCACTCACTGTGACCCTGTGGCGGCCAATGATGATTGATGATAGATTCCTCAACCAATCTTGGAAACCGGCAGGCAGCATTTATCCAGAGACTGGCTCAGGTGACTTTTTGGGGTCCAACCATGACTTTGCTGCAGCTTGTGTCGTCAGAAACCAGCCAGCTTTATCCGGTGCCTCATGGAACGGAGCATTAAGTTCCTTCAGATGCGCTTCAAACACAGCTGCCAATCCTTTCTCAGAGTACTTGTGCTTCCCATGTCCGGTATTAATACCGAGGAGTGGAGGAAGTTCCTCTCCACTTTCTATAGCCTTCTTCACGTCGTTCATCCAAACATGTAGCGAAGTTAAAGCAGCTCCAAGGGAAAGCGATTTTAAGTGCAAAGACCACTGAGTGGGAGTTCTGGACTGTACATCTTTGTATATCCGAGAGGCGAGGGCCATGTCCAAAAGCTCACTAGCTCTATCCAACAAATTAAGGTTGACGCATAGATCAATCAAGCAATTACAGTAAGCCTTCTTAACATCAGTACTAATTGTGTCAAAGAGTTCCGATGCTGCTCCTTTAAAATCTTCTTCACTGCTTACCCCCTCCAACAAAAGTCTAACCACATTACCAAGTTTCGGATTGGCCTTGTGAACGCACTCTACGAGCTTACTTAACTCTTCTTTTGAGGTCTGTGTCATGACATTTAGAAGGCAACCGCAAAACCTATCATCAGGGGTGATCCCCAATTCCAAAACCCTGTCGAAAGTCCTCACCACATCATCAGTCCGATTGGCCTTCCCATAGCACTGGATAAGCGAAGTGAGCACAAAAATATTAGGCTCGAAACCAGCTTCCACCATCTCATTCACCACATTCTCTGCCTCAGCAACCTGCCCGTTGCATGAGTAAATGGTAATCATGGACGAAAACGTCCAGCTATCAGGCTTGCACTTCCCCGAACTCTTCATCTCCTCGTAAATTTCCACAGCCTCATCCGCATACGCCACATCCGCGCACATTGCAATAACCGTATTGTACATAATAATATTCAACTCATGCCCCTTCTCCCTCATCTCCCTATACACCTTCATCGCATCCTCCCCATACCGAGAACGACAAAACGCCCTCAAAAGCGCAGCGTAAGTCCCCCAACTCGGCGCAACCCCACTCTCCTCCATCTCCTTATAAACATTCTTGGCCTGCCACGGCCGCCTAGCACGTCCCATAGCATCCAACATAGTGTTATAAACAACCACATTCGCCTTCACACCCAGCGCCTTCATCTCCTCATACACATTCAAACACCCATCAAAATTCCCCGCCTTCCCATAAATCCTAATCAACGTGGAAAACGTCACCACATCCACCCTCCACTTCTCCGTCCTGGCCCTATCATACAACGCCAACGCCATATCCACATTCCCCGCCCGCCCGTACACATCGATCATAGCCGAGTAAGTAACATCATCCGGCACGCACCCGAAAGCCGGCATCCTCTCGAACCACTCGACCGCCTTCTCCGGCACATTACACACCCTGGCACAACTAATAACAGTGGAGAAGGTAACATTATCCGGGTTGAGCCCTCTGTGAAGCATTTGGTCGAACAAGTTGCACACCTTGTCAAAGTCCCTCCTTTTCTTAAGCACCTTGAAGGTGACATTATATAAGACAACCTCTCTGGTGGGGTTCTTAAGGTGCGTCTGGAAGTAGCGGAGGGTGAGTAGGGCGGTGTCGGGGTCGGAGAGGTTGTTGAGGATGATGACGGCGTCTTGTTCGAGCGGGTGGTCCCCCAGGGCGGAGATAAGGGCGTTGGACACGTGTTGGAAGGTGGTTGGTCGGGTGGTGTCGAGGGAGTGGGCGAGGTGGGCCAGGGAGGTGTATTTGGAGTCGTACGAGTGTTGGCGGAGGTGGGCGGCGCGGGGGCTGTTGGGGTTGACCCACACGTGGGTGGAGTTGGAGTTGGTGGGCTGGGGTTGGGTTGGGCCGGAGGAGAGGGAGTGGGGCGGAGATGGGCTGGGCTTGAGAGGGAGAGGGAGGAGTTTGGGAGAGAGGAAGAGAGGGTGGTGGTGGTGGTGGTGGTGGTGGGGTTTAAGGGGTTTGGTTGGGTGAGGTGGGGAGGAGTAAAGGTGGAGAGGTTGCGCCATTTTTGTTATTGTTATTGTTGTCGCGCGGCTTGGCTTTATCTTATCGGCTTAAAACAAGACAGGAGACACGAGTGAAGTCAAGTCAACTGAAGTCAAGTGTTTTGGCTCCAGAACTCAACTACGGCCGCTTCTGCGGTTCTGCCTTCTACTCTACACCTCTACTACTTTACTCTGCACCTCAATCTTTTGAATTTCTAAAGGAAAATATGAGTCGAAATAATTAGTTTTCAAGCCATTTTATTTTACTTTAGTCCAAAATGAGGGAAAAAGCAAACCATTAAATAAGTTGAGCTTTCGATCATTAGTCTAGTAATTCAACCTTAGTTATATTTGAAATTCTCTTAGGGCTCGTTCCGTATCACTACAGTTTGCAGTTTTTG
>CAAKMY010038080.1:0-35768 GCA_901111285.1 Corrigiola litoralis
AGACTGAGAGACAAGGCGAGCATGGTCGCGGCGGGTGGTGGATTTGGTGAGACGGCGGATGAAAAGGGCGCCACCAACAATTACCAACGTCTTAATGACTAACCCTTTAGCTGTATCCCACCCTCCTCCTCCGCCGCCGCCGCCTTTCTCCGCCTCCATCACTGCCTCCACCTCTTCCTTCTGAACCGTAATCGGATTAACCTCCTCCATTAACACAGTGGATTACGACTCTCGATGAACAACTCAACTCCACTTATTTTTAATTTATCTTTTTTTTTTTTAATCTTAAAGTATTACTTACTAAAGTTGGTTACTAAGTTCTGTTCTGTTCAGTTCTGTTTGGTGTCCTTTCTTTTCTTTCTTCTTTTTATTTTTCTTTTTCACTAAAATCACTATAGTGAGTATCAAAAATAACTAAAGTGAGTATACTCAATAGTAATAGTAATAGTAATAGGGGTGTTGGAATCAACAACTCGGGCTCGAGCTCGGCTAAATGTCTTTTTGTTTGTTTAGTAATGAATGAGTTGTGCTTGAAAAGATTGTGAAATTTGATTATTAAATGAGCTTCAATATGAATGGATATTATAGTGTTCGTTTATTTATGTTTTGTGAACAACTCGTATAATATTTCATGAACAATCTTGTTTATTAAGAGATTCATTATTTGAAAGCTCAACGCTCACAACAATCTCGTTTAAAGTCAATATTGAGTACATAATTTATGTATACAAATATTTACATAGTTGATTATTTGTCTAGGATATAAACTGAAAAATAAGGAAGTTACCTTTGATCAATAAATTATAATTACTACCAAAAATTGAGCTCAAAAACATTGTGTGCTTTCTTAGTTGTCGTACATTTACATTCTTTGGAGGGTTTAAATGCTAAAATCTAGATATTGGTTATCTATAAATCAATGTTTAGAATATTTTTTTAAATACTTATCCTTGTCTTGGAGGGGATGACGTGACAATCATATAAACAAAGTTTTCATTCCAATTATTTTGATATACACATGGTATATATCGCCCATTTTCAGTTGTCTAAGGAAATACAACAACTAGTTTTTTGGACCCAAATTAGTGGGTGCATTTCTATGATTATCTGCATATGGGACAGATCCTAAAGATTGATCAAACTTTTGAAAATTATATGTATCCGCCAGATGTATCTTGTTTGATTTTCTTACTTAGAAATAAAGTATACCGTATATCATCAACACACTCGTCAAACTAAAAATGCAATGATTTAACATAATACAAGATACACTATATGATATTTTTTAAATTTTTTTGGCATTTTTCTCTTGGAATATTAAGGGGAAAAGTACACGATTTGTGTAACTAAAAAGGTCAAAGAAATACAAAAGAATTTAAAATAAAAGTGTCTCAACTATGGAATATATGCATATGTTATCAATATCCCTGGAACATGGGAGGTGGAGGCGATGAGTACTGGAAGCCCAAGTTTGGTGGAAGCTTTACATCTGGCATAGGAGGTGACGGCGTTGGCGGCGGTGGTGAATGCACGGGTGGCGGAGGAGAATGCACAGGTGGAGGAGGAGAATGAACGGGCGGAGGTGGGGACCGAACAGGCGGAGGAGGTGATGGTTTTGGGGATGGAGGAGGTGGTGATGGCACTGGCGGTGGTGGAGGGGAATGAACAGGCGGTGGTGGAGAGTGGACAGGTGGTGGGGGTGAGTGCACTGGTGGTGGAGGAGAATGAACAGGTGGAGGTGGGGAAGGGATTGGTGAGGGTGGCGGTGGTGATGAAACTGGTGGTGGAGGCGACTGCACAGGAGGTGGAGGTGAATACACTGGTGTGGGCGGTGGAGACACTTCTATTGTTGGAGGTGGTTCATTGTGACTTTCCTTGGGTAAAGATGGTGGAGTAGATGGTCTAACTGGTGATCTTTTATGGTCATCTGTGGGTGGGAGTTTGGATTTGGGTGTGGGCGCGGGTGTGGGCTCGGGTGTGGGCTCGGGCTCGGGTATGGGTTCGGGTGTGGGCTCGGGTGTGAGCTCAGGCATGGGCTCGGGTGTGGGCTCAGGTGTGGGTTCGGGTTTGGGTATAGGTGTGGGCTTGGGTGTGGGTGCGGGTTCGTGTTTGGGCTCGGGTTTGGGTATAGGTGTGGGTTTGGGTGTGGGTGTGGGTTCGTGTTTAGGCTCGGGTTTGGGTGTGGGTGAGGGTTTGGGTATAGGTGTGGGTTTAGGTGTAGGTGTGGGTTCGGGTTCGTGTTTGGGTTCGGGTATAGGTGTAGGTTTGGGTAAGGGTGGTGAAGATGGTCTTACAGGTGACCTCTTATGTTCGTCTGTGGGCGTGGGTGTGGGTTTTGGTTTGGGTGTGGGTTGAGGTTTGGGTGTGGGTGTAGGTGTGGTTTTGGGTATGGGTGTGGGTGTGGGTGTGGGTGTGGGTGTGGGTGATGGTGTGGGTTTGGGTGTGGGTGTGGGTGTGGGTTTGGGTGTGGGTGGTGAAGATGGTCTTACGGATGATCTTTTATGATCATCTGTGGGAGGTGGCTTGGGCTCCTCATGGTCTTTCTTAGGCGTGGGGGGCTTGTTCTCGTGATGCTCCTCTTTCTTTGCTGGTTGTCCGCAATTAGCCTTTACACAATCAACGGGTGCTGATAACATAGGGAAACACTCTTTTGCTGACCTTTGGTTAGGCTTCATAGGTAGACAATTCTTCTTATCCTCAAACTCAACTTCTTTCCTTACCTCTGGACTGCAACTTTTACCTGTTCCCTTGAAGTAGTTCTCGGAAAATATAAGAGTATTTAATAAGGGCAGCTTACATATCTCGTCAGTTATAACACCAACAAATTTATTGTCTGAGACATCCAACGTCTCCACTTTTCCAAGACTAGAGAATTGGTCTGGAATAGAGCCAACGAATGAGTTCTTTGATAAATCAATAGTTGTCATGTTGTGAAGGAAACCAATTTCTGATGGCACACAACCGCCCAATTTGTTCCCCTTAAATACAATCTCCTCCACATTTGTCATCTTACCGATGGTTTTGGGAATACAACCAGTGAACTTGTTGTTTGCCAATACCAAAACGGAGACTGTCGAGTTCCCTATGGTGTCAGGGATCACAGACTCAAACCTATTGTCATTGAGTAGTATAGCATCATATGCCTTATTGAACAATTTAGGGGGCAGAGCACCCTCAAAATTGTTGAATCTAATGTCAAGATACTTCAGCTCTATCATCTCAATGACAACCTCCGGAAAAGGTCCTACAAACCTGTTGTTACTCACGTCAAACTCATACATGAGCTTTAGCTTGGAGAAGCTTTTGGGGATGATTCCACAAAATCTATTGGAGTTAATATGAAAAAGAGCCAAATCTGTAAGAAGACCTAACTCCACGGGTAGATAACCTGCAATATCCTTATGGTTTAAGTCAATACCTGAAACTACCGTTATTTTCTCATCATCTATAGCGGGGGAGCAAAAGACCCCCTCATATTCACATACTTTTGGACCCTCCCATTTGCTTGTGGCACCAAAAGGGTCAGAATATATAGCCGACTTCAGTGCTTGTAGGCCAATGTAGGCTTTACGTAACCTTGGGTTTTCAAATGTGAAAGGCACATTTATTTTCTTGTCAAAATCATCAGCAAGATCATGCCCATTTTCGTGTAGAACGCGAAGTTGCCGGTGAGTGAGAAAATGGACCTCATCGTCAGTTAATGCATGGGAAGGAGGGGCAATCAATATTAAACAAACAAGAAGTATAAGGCAATAGCCTTTAGGATGCGGTGATGGATAAAATATTGCTGCCATTGGGGGCATTACCAAGACTTCGAAATGCAAGTTTTTTTATGTTACCATGGAGGTCAAGAAAAATAGTTTGTCTAGAAACTAAACACCCATCAAATTTATTGCCGCTTATTATGCCTCCTCTCATATCCTCCTCACGATATTGAGGCAAATAACTAAATTTAGCTAGATACAAGATTACAACCTAGGATGAGAATAAAATATACTAAATTTGACCTGTTACCATTTTGAAAACAAATCATTTGGTTGGCATTCAAACATTGTTTCTATATTAGAATTTCTAGCTTGCTTTAGCTAATTAACATCCACAAAACTAACAGACACGTACATAAGGCAATGATTTTCTATCATTGGCGGGTTTATTAAAAGAAAGTATTGTAACAAACTATAGTAATCTATTGGGTTTTTACAGCCAAATATTATAACAAGTTTGTGATTGGTTTTATAATATCAACAATCTCGGAAGCCAATATACTTTTAGAGTAAGAATCCGGCTAATCTTACTATGGTATAAAATTTTGGGATGAAATACTATAACTTTGAAACAAAAGTTCACTCCAAAATTGTAAAAATGTAATGCTCCTTAATTATAATTGATCGTCGTACACAAATATGGTTATAATTCTAATAGTCATTCATAGAGCAAAATATTGTGATGTTTGTCATTTATATAAATATATTATGCTAGGTAATGAGATTAGTTTATATATGCATATAGATTTTCTTCGTCCCACTTTTCTTAGACGTTGTCGCTCATGCATGCATCACACTCTTTGAAGTTAAAATTAGATCATGTCTTCAAGTGTGCACTTTTTTACTTTAAATGATTTTTTATTTTATTTCAGTGTTATTAAAAAAATTGTTAATGAAGTGATAATTTAACTAAACTTGTTACGACGTCTAATTTTAAATTAAAAGTATACGTTCTCTTATAATAACATGCGCATTTGTTTACATCCCACAATCATAACCGTATCCATGAGTAACCCAAAATTCTCATTCTCTCTCTCTCTCTCTCTCTCTCTTTTTAAACGCATCATATATCTATTTTTGTCAATCAGCCATTACTGTTTTTATATCTCTATTTATGTTACTATTAGTTATAGTTTCCTTATTGATATTTAATAATTAGTATTGGTTTGGATCTTGTATATTTGGAGAAAATTTAGTTAGAAAGTATTTCTTCTTATTATATAGGCCATTATGGTACTTTACATATAGAACATGAAATATTATACCAAATAGTACTTTTTTTAAAAAGAAAAACACATACCAATGGTTAAAATGGATAGAATCATTATCTCAAAAGAAAAAATGGATAGAATCATGATATTACATATAACCGATTGTCAAGACAAATGTCGCATGACTATTGGTTGGACTATTTTTATTATACATGCCATTATAGTACTCTATATAAGGCACGATCCTTTTAGTTTCAAAATAACAAGTAAAAAAATAAGACGAAGCTTAGATTTGGGTAAACTAAAAATCATTGTGTTTAGATCCTCATGTATCCGTAGTAGAATTGATTAAAGTGATCGACATGATCTTGGTAGCACCCGGACAAAAGGTCAAGCTCGAAATCCTGATCTCAACAACCTAATTTCATGTTTTTATAAGGTTTATGGATGACAACTTGAAAATAAATTATTTTGGTATCTAAATATTTCTATTTTTATAATATGTATGAAATAGACAATTGAAAACACCATAAAAATTATGATAAGCAACATTTTAAGAACTGATCATGTTTTTCTTCAGTTAAAATCATACATTTTTTTTTGAGAGAAAAACAGAGATCATTCATTCACCATTAAGATCATCACATACAAGTTCTTGGATTTTCTTAGGTGAGGAATTTAACCACACCCTATCCTCATTCATTTCTAAGCTAAGCTTGGCTACTGCATGTGCCGCTCTATTGCTATCCCTACCAACATTCATAACATCATAACTGCAGAAACATGACATTAGGTTTAAGATATATGCTGCAACACCGCCAAGAGTTTTCCTATTGAAATAAAAGTCACTTCACAAGTACTACGCTCCGGGGGGTATGATTACATTAGTACATACAAAAATCGACAATAAGACGCAAAATAGAACGGTTCAACCCATACAGAATCCAAACCCAAACTTTTTGCGCACAAAAGCCCGACCCGATAATCACCACTAATTTTCATGATTGCTTAACGCAACCTTCAGAATACTAATACACCCAAATTAAAACCCCAAACTATAAGGGAAAACTAAAAGAAAAATCGGTTGCATTAGTAATTTGAAGATTGCGTTAAGGAACACCCCTAATTTTGGAAACAATGAAAGGGAGGGAAGAGCTAGTAGCACCATGGCAAAGGCGCAAAGAGAGAACCCTCGGTAAGAAAACAAAAACAAAAAAAAGCCCAATGGATCAAAAAATTAGAAAATAAGCATATGGACTCTCCCAACTCCCAAGCCCCAAGGCCTATAAATACCGTCAAACAACATGACAACAATACCCCCACCAAACGGTCAACCCAACCCATCCCCCAGGGACAACAACGTAAAAGACACCCAAAAATCAGGGCAATATATAAACCACACGCCAGAAGACGTAGAAACAGACCATAATCTCCTCACACATATATACCCCCCCAATTTTTCCAATCTATTAAACCATCCTCCATATATACTCCCTCCTTTCAAATTCACTACACCCTTCGTAATATAAATCCACTCTCCTTTCAAATTTTTTGGCGCTTTATTGTTTCCCTTGATCTATCACTTGTATAAAAGCTACCTCCTTTCTTAAACCCTAACTTTTAATTTTCCCACAGGTAGATTAGATTAAATCCCTTGATTTATGAACTAGATCTTGTTATTTTTTGGTAATATATGATTAATCTATGACTACCCTTTTAATGTCTTAAATGTTGGTTTTGAAGATCTTTTGTATGTTGGTCAATATTAAGGAATCTAATTTAATTCTAGATCTGGATTGTTGGAAGGAGATTTAGAACAATTCGATGCTTACCCATTTTTTGTTATCTAACTAATTGTATAATTATGTCATTACAACTTTATTATATGTTCTTTTTTGGGGTTCAATTTTTAGGGTTTCGTAAACTATGTAACTTTTTCTTCCATAATTTGTTATTGTTTAATTAATTAAAAGTGTATCAATTTCCGGCTTAATAATGTTTTTTTGATAAAGGGTATATTTTTTTACTCCAAAAGATGGTTTATATTTTGGGATTAGTATTAATTATTCTGTGATTATTTTTCTTTATGTGGGTTTTACAGATTGTGTTACAGATAGGTAGATTTAAGCTGTTGATTAGGAATCCTACATTTCCAGAAGTTCGCGGTCAGCATTTGGAGAGATTCCGGGATTAATTACGTCGAAAAATGCTATATTTCTCCTTTTGGATTAGGCTATTAGGGTTTTAATCTTCAGTTGAGGGTTTGATGATGCCCCTTTCAGTTCTCATGATTTTGTAATGTCAGTTTGTGGCAGCTTTGTAGATTGTAAACCTCAAGAATTATTTGGTGATTAAGTTGTAAAGATCAAACTTTTACTTTGTGCAATGCAAACAATATACGCCGATGTTAAAAGTAGGCGCTTTGTTCTAGTTCCCGATTATTGCTGATTTTATGCTTTCTCGGTTATGATCGACTCTATGTTGTGATTTACGCTACTTTTATAGAATCTGTTGAGCTACTTCTATTACTGTTTGCATTAGTGTTAGCATCAATTTCAAATGGTGTTTTTTCTCTGGGTGATGTTGGTGATCATGTGTTAGTGTTGAGTATTTACCTCATGGGTATTGGATCCTTGATTTGTATTAAGCAATGCCTATGGTTTAATCATCAATGTTGGTTAATTTACGTATTTAATCATACAGGCTGCATAGTGTGATTTGAGAACGAATAAGAGGGAGAGGGACAAGTGTGATACTAATGGCAGAACAAGGATTGGAAGGTAGCCAGCCAGTGGATTTGATAAAGCACCCGTCCGGGATTGTCCCGACTCTGCAGTAAGTCTAGATGAGTCGGATTATCTGGAGTTGTAATTAAATGTTGTGGAGTTATCATGATTCATGAACCAATTGTTGCAATCCTGAAACTACAGTGAGGGTTGTTTTTGTATACAAGTATCTTATACAAGTCAGGAATGGGGATTCTGTGCACATGGTGTGCGAAGGGGCAATCTCTATACATCAAGTCTTTAGGCAATGCTTTTCTTGAATATTTGATTCCCATAAAGTGGCTTTCTGATCTCGCATATGTGAAAGACATGCAATGGAATTGATTTTTTATTACTAAAACAAATTATTGAGGTTTCACATATTGTTGTTTTTGCTCTTTCGTCATGGTTATGTTAATAATTGCCAACTTGGTTAGGCTCAATTGTAAGTTCGATGGCAACAGGTCATATGACGAGTGTTCGGTGGTGCTGTAGCTGATATGTTTTCTACCTTGGCTTTTGTTGTTGCATTGCTTCAACAAAAAAAAAAAAAGGTGTTTTATAGTTCACTGAACTTTTGTAGTGAACTGAATGTATGTGTTGTCTAATTATGACTGTAACCTGGGCTTTAGGGTCCATTACTGTCAGTGGTTTGTCAAATGTATCTTGTAAGATAGTCATGCATTATGCGAAAGGTTTTGAGTTATCAAGGAGCTAAGCAGTCTTTGCATCTAGAAGCGGTATCATGGTGGTAGGTTTGGCCTAAAAAATATGGCTATGTGAATATGTGACATGCACCTTGGCTATTGTACATTTAAGATGATGCTACCTGCTAGTGTGAGGGCCTTCTTCTGACTGCTATTGTAGTGCCAAAGTTTATTGCCTTATGGTTCTCTATTTCCTTTCCTTCTACCTTCTTTCTTTATCACTTCTTACTATATGGCAAGGTTTATCAATGTTTTATCTATCTTTATGTTGTTTTCATGTTGGATTGTGTCTTGTCATAGGAATATAGTCTCAACTGTGAACTTAGATTGCAAGCTCGATCTGAAAGCCATTGCATTGCAAGCTCGTAATGCAGAATATAATCCAAAGGTATGTGTTCTTTAAGAGAGTTGTATTGTAATTTTGCAGATGTTAGGTGGAATGCTACTTAATGAGTATATTGCTTTCTGCTTGTAGTCACCTAAGGTACTGATTTTGCCCGGTTTATTATTTGTAGCGTTTTGCTGCCGTAATCATGAGAATAAGGGAGCCAAAGACAACTGCTCTAATATTTGCTTCTGGCAAAATGGTAAGCCTGTATCCTGCCACAGCTTATTTGAGGTAGTGCTAAGGGGTTTGCGGTACTTATAGTGGAAAACATCAAAATGTGGCCAAAAGAGGTACTACATTTTGGCTGTGGATAATTAATGATGGTTCAATAAGCTGTTGTCACTTGTGATTTAGCAAAAAAACACTGTCTCTTCCACGGTCAAACTCAAACAGTCTGTCCGTTATCACATGGGTAAGGCCGGGTAGATTTTACTTGTGTTCGAGTTAACTGAAATCATCCTACTTGCTAAAGGGTATGTAGTTTGTGGATGCTAAATTTGAAGTACGGCAACAAAGCATATGCAGTTCCTTTTTTTTTATTATTAAATTTCAGTTTTCTACGCAAAGTGAGAGGCGTAAGTTAATAAGGGTAGGAGGAAAAACCTTCTTTTCTCAATTTCGTGGCTTCACCATGTAGGTCTATCACTTATTCCCATGTTTTTGTTGGCAAGTGTTATCGTACACACTTTTCTGATGATTACCTTTTATCTCTAGGTTTGCACTGGAGCAAAGAGTGAGAATCAGTCAAAATTAGCAGCTCGTAAGGTAAGCTGTTGAAAGGACGAAAGGTTGTTTATGCTTTGTCTTATGTTTGAGCTTTTTGGTTGCCTATAGTGGGGATAAAATTACACTCCTTGCTTTCTTTCAGTATGCTAGGATTATTCAGAAGCTGGGGTTCCCTGCCAAATTCAAGGTATCTTCGTGGTTTATTATATTGATGTTCCCCGTTGCCTTCATGCCTTGTGTTTCTTTTTCTGTCTTTTTATTTGTCTGATTCTAATCTTTTTATCCAATTTTAATACTTTTAATAAGGTATTGTTGTATATGGATGACAATTTTACAAATTTGTCATCTTCTTTTACAGGATTTTAAAATCCAGAATATAGTAGGATCTTGTGATGTTAAGTTCCCAATCAGACTGGAGGGGCTTGCCTACTCTCATGGTGCCTTTTCTAGTGTAAGTGTTTTCACCTATCTCACTTTTTCTTTAACCTGTCTGCTAGCCTGATTTGGCTAGGGCTTAGTAATTATGTTATTTTTTTTGTTGTGTGGTTTTGCTGCTAGTGCAAGTCATTCAACAATTGTCTTTTGGTTTACCCAAGTGATATTTGCTATAGGAGTTCCAAATGTGCAAGTATTATCGTTGAAGTGACATATCTTTGTGTTATGGGTTTTCAAATGGTTGGCTCCCCTCCCCCACTTGATTCTCCCTTTTCCCTGACTGCTGATGTATCTTTTTGATTAAGTTTATTTAGCTTTTTTAGTATTTCGGTGTTAGACCTTGAAGTTCATACCCAGTTCTATAGAGCGTAACAATGAGGCCTCTGCTGCGTACCTTTTCTTGCACAGATTGTCCTCGGGACAGGTAGATTTTTCTCTGTAAACGAATAAGGGATCTAGGTTGAAAAAATGTTTTGCTGCTGTCATGCTTTTTCCTTCTTGGTCTGGTGGAAGGCTGGAAGTTTCTGGTGTGTGTTGTTTTTGCATACAACTAACATATGGTACTTCTGACTTGTTATAATCATTTTGTTGGCTAATTTTGCAACGTAGGAATACTCTGAATAACCATTGCACTTGGGGTCTCTTATTTGCAGTATGAGCCAGAATTGTTTCCTGGCCTGATCTATCGAATGAAGCAACCCAAGATTGTGCTGCTAATATTTGTGTCCGGGAAGATTGTGCTCACAGGAGCAAAGGTGAGATTATATTTTGTTAGGCTTTGAATTTCAGGTCGTAGACTTGTGGCTGAGTTTTTGCTTTGTGTCTTTGTTTCAGAGGGGATAATGTTTTGTCTTTATCTTCTGCAGGTGAGAGAAGAGACCTATACAGCATTTGAAAACATATATCCAGTGCTCACTGAGTTCAGGAAAAACCAACAGTGGTATAGGCAGCTGTTTCTTTTAACACTGCATTTTCCTTTGCTTTTTTTGCTTTTTGTGGTGGGGTTTAATTTTTTAAGTTATTGTTTTATCGCAGAGTTTGATTGAAGGAGTCTCTAAGCAGAATGCTGTCTAGGAATTTAAGGCCTTTCATCAAGTGAACTGTATATAGATGGAAGGCGATTCGGTGCCCGTTACATATGGATTCAAGGATGAAGGCGATTCGGTGCCTGTTACATATGGATTCAAGGATGAAGTATGATATGTGGACTGGTTGTGGACTGGTTGTGGACTCAGTGGGTGTCAAAAGTTTCAAGAATGGTTTCCCCTCCCCTGGTTGATGTAGTACAGAAATTTCAAACAATAACTGATTAGAATGAAAGTCCCTAAATTTTGAATGTTGTTATCTTCGAAGAGTACTCTGCAATGATACACCCTTCCCTTGGTGACTCTTCTTGCATAGAACTGACGACTGTCCTCTTTGAAATATTAAAGTCTAGTTCAGTAACACACCCCAGAAGATTTGCTGCAGTTCTATGCTTGTCCAGACTCAAATTTACCAGCGCTATGTTTTTTGATGAATTTGCAATCCACATTTTTAAATTTGACATTTTAGGCAAAACTTTTGCAAACAGAGCAACTGTAACTTAATACAATAAATTTATGTACAAGAAATCAGAGAAATTTTTTTAAACCAAAAAGTGGCTAATGTTTGCCATGGCAAACTATAACTATAGCCATATACTGTTGTTACAATTCGAGTATATGAAGGATCAAATCCCAACTCATCTTGTGATCATATACCATGCTACCAGCAGACTTTTTATTACTACCAACTGATCCAAAACTTGTAAAGATCTAGCCAGTTTCATGGTCGGGGACAGGGGAGTACCAAGCAGGGTGTCTCCCTCTAAGCCTGAGTAGTCTGGTGTAAGGAGAATCAGGCATCCTTGCTTTCTCTTCTTCCTCTATCTCCTCAGCAGTCTTCGGCAGCCCATCCGGTACGTGAAAATGTATTGGTACCTTCTGCTCTTCTTCCATCTCCTTCTTAGCTGCCTCTGCCAACTTTGATCCTTCCTTCTTTGCTTTGAGGATGGCTGCCACTCCATGGAGGCACCCTATTAGAGACTTCACTCCCCCTGCTTCGATAATCAGCCTCTCCAGTTCTTCTTTTGAATACTCTTTCTGGTGTATCAGATTAAAAAGCAATCAGAATTTCATTTACTTCGTCAGAAAGACACAAAGGAAGAAACAAATTTATATGTAGAGTAACTTACTTCCAGCTCTTTGAGCTCGAAGTATGCTTGCCAGCAGTCGTAAGAGTTTTCACCTTCAAGCACTGAGCAGTAATCTGCAGATACAATAAATGTGCAACAATTAGAACAGAAAGAAACTGGGCATTTTTAGCTGGTTTGATGATTCAGAAGAACAAAAAGGAAGTGTTGTGTTACCTGCGAGTTGGGTCTCGGACTTCTGAATCAAAGGAGGGTCCTTGAGACCTCTCTCAAACTTGCTCATGCTAAAAGGCTCCAACTTCGGTATTTTATAATTATGGCTATGTGATGATGAAGAAGAGCAGGTTATTGATGAACTTTGTTTTCTTGAAGGGCAAGCAGATGATGATGCTTTGAGCCCATTAGTGGTAGCATGATCACTGGTCTCCAGTAACAAAGCAGGTGAACAACAAGGAGTTCTAGAAAGGCCTAGTGCACCAACTACCATCTTTGTTTCTCTGAGCTAATCAGAAAGGTTGTTCCTGTTTAGGATAAAGTCTGTGTGTGTTTTGGGTTTAGATGGATCTAACAACTGAATAAAATAGAGAGTTTTAAAGGGCAGAACTTTTTTGGAGACATCAATCTATGCCTCTATGGATAAGGCTTACAGATATTTTATTGATATTTGTTCATTTGATGACTAGCATAGGCAAGAATGCAAGTGGCTTGAAGTAGAAACTTTGTGCCGTGGAATGTTGTAGATCAGGTTGACCAGCAGGGCTTGTGTGAAAAGTGTCCATGAAACTGTGGGTCATCTGTGGGGGTCGCTTGTTTCGGATGAACCATGAACTAGTTTCCATGGGCTGGGTTTGGTCTGTAGATTGCAGATACATGGTAACATGGGCCTAGAGTAACAGGCTTAGGAGTTATGAAGACATATTGGACATCACACATCAGGATAATAGGACATGGGTCTGGACATGTTTTAAAACAAACAGAGTTAGGCTACCTTCTCCAGTTGGTGATGCAGATACATTGCAATTTGCAATCCCATATCAAGCGAAGCTGCATCTGATTGAATAATGCATAGAGTAGTTATAATCAGACTAGTAGTGCTTTATGGTATCTTAATTTACAGTGCTTGGCTTCCACTAGGTCAACACTAGGCATAAACAAGTAAGAATGACATCCCTGTCATGAATATACTTTATGCAAAAACACATGATTTTCGCACATGCATGCAAGTATTGCAACTCATCTTATGCATATAGACGGCCCCATATTTTGCTAAGCATCACGAAAAAATTCAAATTACTTGGGGTGTAGATTATCAGTCAATCATAAACAAGATAATTACATGATCAGTACCAAAACTCACACAATTTACGTATGTGCAACCTGCCAACCTCAGTCAAACCGTAATTACTTACGTAACAAGTAAATCAAAACGCATTCACCAACTCGTTTTACGAGTCTAATATCCAATTGAGATCACCTATCCCAAACCTAAACCACGTCTAATATCTTACTGACTATATTTTATCTGTATATTTATTTTTTTAGAGGTGAAGGGTAAAATAGGGAGAAAGCAAGAAGAAGAAAACCGTTTAAACACCTGAAACGACAAAAATCACCTCTTTAAATAATAAAAGGATCCAAAAAGTAACTGCAAACTGAAACAAAACTGATGTTATGCATGTATGTATGTGTGTCCTGTCATCCTGTCCCTCTGTTCCAACTTTATTGTCTTTTACATCATTTGACTCCATTCTTGTCTGTTTAACTCAATTATCCTCTTTTCAAATTAGAATTCAATTACAAACCCTAACTTTTCGAATGATCAAATTGGAGCTTTAATTTCTGATCATATTGAGGGGAATTTTAGGGTTTGCTAGCAATGGGGAGGATGGAGAGTATACAGGATCTTATTGAAGAAGCTAAAGTTCGCTTCTTGTGGTGGGCTTTGTTTATTTTCGCTATTAATTACTTCTTATCTCGTAAGTTCTTCCTTTTTTGTTTCAATTGTCTGTAAAGTTTGTTGCTTTATTGCAGTTTCTGTTTGAATTATGGGTCTTTGTAGTAAATTTAATGTTTTTTTTGCGGGATCATTAATTTTCACTATTATTGTTAATTGTACTGTTGCAATTCAAAATTTAAGAAGATGGTGAATTTGGTTTGTAGTACAATTGGGTGCTAAGTAGTTTTTCGGGGGATTAATTTAGTGGTGGCTATTGATGCAGCTACAATTGAATAGTGGGTGTGCAATGTACCCAAATTGTGGAATATAGGAGTACTGTGTATTAGGATTTCAGAAAGTTTTGGTAGAGACCGTCGATTTTTTTATTTATAAAAGTAGACGAGCCATGCTAGCCCAACAAAGGGATATAAATATCTGATTTGACATGGGCTTATAGGGAGCTTGGGTTGATTTAGCTTGCAGCGAGCTCGTCTACTTTTAAGATAAAAGTAGATGGTCTTTTCTAAGAATTCGTGTTCGGATTTAGGAGTTTGGACTGGTTTCCGCTAGGTGGAAGGAATAGGGGATCGTTGAGCATGATTTATACGGGTTGTTTACTGGCTTGTTGGCTACAAGGTAGTATTATTAGGGCATGTGAATGAATTTTGATTGCAAATTTGGCGTGAAATGTCCCATGGCATGTTTTAGCCGTATATGCAATCTCTATTAGCAATAATGTGTTTTCCTTACGATTTCCATTACTTCCCACTACCACATATTTGGGTGGTAATAGAACCATAGGGCTAGAGACTACCTCAATGCCATCCCATTATCATTTGTCATCTCTTTGTGTGTCATGATGCTCGTATTCTAGTTTATACTAAACCGACCATTAATGGTTTTTGAGAGTGGGTATGTTGTCAAGTCTTCAATAACTTGTTTGGGTAGAGAGTATGAAAGGGAACATGAGAAGAGAAACAAAAGATTGGCTTATTCTTCTTCTGGGTAGCACTCGATATTTGAACTAAAATGGTGGGAAGTGCTTTGGAAGGATACTAAATCTTCCTAGCTTAGGACCCAAAATCTTTTGAAAAGTGGAGAGGAACTTCCATCCCAAATTTGTTATTGAAACATAATGTAGTAATAGCTTGTTTGGATAAAGAGAAAAAAAGGAGGGAAACGGAGGGGTGAGAAAGGGAAGGTTTAAACATCCTTGATTTGTGTGCCTTTTTGCTAATGGAAAAGAAGGAAGCGGAGAGATTGGGAATGACACCAAAATCCTTTTTAGCTCCAAACCAAACAGGACTGTTAATCCGACTCTTCTCGCTGTTACCTCAAGAAAGATTGTTGAGGTTGTCTTTATAAGCTTATAGGTATGAATGTATGATTACGGAGAAGTCAATAATCAATGATTATGTGGAGGGTCTGGTGAGCACTATCAAGTCTCAAGTAATTTTTGATAGTTTGGATTGTTTTAGAAATTTGGATGCCACCAGTCCACCACTGTGGTTAATGAGGTTGTCATGATGACAGATGGGGAATGCTGAAAGGGATTCCTCTCTCCAACTTTGAAAAAGTATATGATGGATGTAATTCGGAGATTCTCAGTGAAGTGTAACTGCTTTAGCTCCGCACAGTGGGCCTGTGGTTTTAGTGAAATCACCGATATTTGTTGTGATGATGTTTAGTCTTCTCTCTTTTTTCACGAACTACTGCTGTTTTGATTCGTTGGCCCACTTTATGAACGCATGGCATGTTGGTCTTTAAGTGATAGTAGAAAACAGTAATAATTGAGATTAAATATTGTTTCTAATGTGCACGTTATGATTTCTAGAGAAAGGGTTAGGC
Source organism: Corrigiola litoralis (assembly GCA_901111285.1). Taxonomy (NCBI): domain Eukaryota; kingdom Viridiplantae; phylum Streptophyta; class Magnoliopsida; order Caryophyllales; family Caryophyllaceae; genus Corrigiola; species Corrigiola litoralis. Next base: position 15,954 of record CAAKMY010038080.1, read on the forward strand.
TTCCCTTATCACCAAGGCCTTTGTGGTCTAGACAGCTCTACTAACAATAGTCCCTGAAGATGGTCTTGACATTGATGGATTTGTGCAGTGTGTTTTATTCGTAAATTTCAAGATATTTGTTGTGGGAGCAGGCAACATGCAGAAAATATTCTAAATTTAGAATCAAGCCTTAATGTCTTATCTGTTGATTTTAAGAAAATTACATCCATGCTATCCAAATTCCATATGCTTTCATATTTTTATGTTTTTAGCTTTGGTGTGTTATGATACTTCTGTTTTTTTAGTCTTCACATGCTGTTATGCTGCAAACATCTGGTTGTTTTCATTTGGTTAATTCATAAAAAGGAGGAATGTTTTGAGAGTAAGGTTGACCCAGGTGCTTCACTGTCATAACTTGATTGTGTTAAAAATAATTGTCCTGTGCATTTCCTGGATTTGTTTTCGCACCATTTTCAAGTATGCACCTTGCTTCTAATTTGTATAGATTCCGAGGAAGAGCCAAGGAGAAATTTGTCATGAGAAGCTGAGAGTAGACATTAGTATGATGGACTTTCCTGTAGTAGGATCAAGTAAATGTTGGAATGAGGAACAATGTCTCGAGTTCGTTGTCTTTTCTTACGTCCCACCTCGTTTATATCTTTTTACAATGTCCAGCATTATGGATCTACCATAATTGCAACGGATATCGCAAAGTTTGGATTCTAATTTAGAATAACAGCCTCTATGTGAATGGTTATGGCCACAAACCATTTTAACTGGCTAATATGATTATATGATACTTGGTCATTCATTTTTGGTTGAATGATAAAAGATTGTTGGTGCTGGAATTTGAAATTGAAGTCTCTGCCATCCCTTCCTAGTGATGATATAATTAAGTCGCTTTTCCCTGAAATATGTGCAGATACAAGTAAATCAATGTGGATGAATGTTCCAATTGCAGTCTTGATTGCAATTTTTTTGCGCTTCCTTTCAAATGAGGTAGATTTCCGTTGGAAGGTTCCACCAACCAGCAAAAGGACATACCTTTCTTATTTGGAGAAGAAGCAAATCTCAGTGAATGATTCTCGTCTTTCTACTGCCCCTCCCCTTCCAAAATGGAGGAAGAAATTCGATTCACCGACTGTAGAGGCCGCAGTTGAGGACTTTGTTGAAAAAATTATACAAGACTTCGTTACAGACTTATGGTATTCTGATATAACACGTGATAAAGAAGCGCCTGAGCTGATGCGTGCAATCATATTAGAAGCCCTGGGAGAAGTTGCAGGAAGGGTAAAGGAAGTGAATATTGTTGATTTGTTGACGAGGTATATCTTTCAATACAACTCGTACTAATATATAGTTGTGGTTACTTGAGTACTTGCATCATAAACAACAAAACCATCTGTAATGTTTCAGGGATATAGTTGACTTAGTAGGTGATCACCTGGAATTGTTCAGAAAGATCCAAGCTTCAATTGGTGTGGATGTCATGGTCACTCTGTCTTCTGAAGAAAGGGATGAAAGGTTAAAACACCATCTTATGGCTTCTAAAGAACTCCATCCAGCATTGTTGTCTGCTGACAGTGAGTACAAGGTACTAGTGGAGTCTTTCTTCCCCAAACTTTCTGACATTTGATTTTTGTTTCCGTTTTTCTTATTGTGGGAATACAGTCTCAACTGAATTTTGTTACTTGTATGAACTTTTTGCTGTACCTGCCAGGTTCTTCAGCAGCTTGTGGCTGGATTACTGAGTTTAGTTCTGAGGCGAAGAGAAGCGCAATGTCCTCTTGTTCGATGTATTGCCCGAGAGTTTGTAACTTGCTTAGTAATACAACCTATCATGAATCTTGTGTCTCCAGGGTGAGTCTCATGACTTTTTTTTCTTTCAAATTTCTGCTACGGAATGATATTGAGCTTTATCTAATTTGAACGTGCCATCAAGTGCATACTCAAAGGACAATGTCTTTTCCTTGTCTGCCTTTCCTGGAAAGATGAGTGTATGCTATCATGATGAACTTAGTATGGAGCATAGAGGAACAGTGTATCACTCTATTTGAGATTGCCTCGGTCATACAATTGATATGTCATGTTTTAACGAGTTGTTCGGAAGCTATGTCTACATTTGTTGGTCAATAGTGAATAGTCATAGACATAATATTACCTAAAACCTTTTTATTCTTTTTTTTTTTTCATTTGTTTATTTCAAATGAACATCAACCAAGCCAAATTATCCTTGATGTTTTTTCCCCATAAATTTCGTAGGAGTTAAATGTTCTCTCATAGAGAATTAGGTACTGAAGTAGGGGTGTAGGGCGAATTTTCACTGGTTCAGAATTCAATTGTTCTTTGTGTCTGATGCTTGCTGAAAAGCTCGACGATAGTGTTACATATTTTACGAAATCTGAGTTTGGTTTCATGTCCAGTGTCAACTCTTGCAAGGTGGATTCCTACAAGACCTGAAATGTACAGATTGTAAATGGAGTTTCTGGCGGTGTAGAAATGTTTTGACTTCTTCATTGCCTAATCTACTATTCGCCGTGTTACTTGTTCCATACTCCATTATATGTGTCTAGGATGGCTCCTCATGATTTTCGTCCAATTCCATTTCGGGCCAGAAACGATATTTTTGCGTGGGTTATAGTCCACAAAAACTAGTTTTTTGGGTCGATTTTTGATTTTCCGGAAAATGGTCCGAAAGTGAGCAAGCATACTCATAGGGTATATTAGAGTATAATTGTAGCATATGACAACATCATTCCATCGTTTTGATAGTTTTAAGATGTGATTAGGGCTAAATTCGAGCATGTGCATAATGAACAAAATCGATGGTTTGGGCTATGCCTAGGCTACTTTTTGCCGTGTTTCTTCTTTCATACTCCGTTATATGTGTCTAGGATGGCTCATTCCAATTTTCGTCCAATATCATTTCGGGGCCTGAAACGAGGTTTTTGTGTGGGTTTTAGTCCAAGGCTTTTTGGGGTGATTTTTGATTTTACGGAAAATGTTCAGAAAGTGACCAAGTATACTCCTAGGGTATATTAGAGTATAATGGTAGCATATGACAACATCACTCCTTCGTCTTGATAGTTTTACGGTGTGATTAGGGCTGAGTTCATGCATGTGCATAATAGACAAAACGGATTGTTTGGGCTATGCCTAGACTACTTTTTGCCGTGTTTCTAGTTCCATACTCCATTATACGTGTCTAGGATGACTTTTGCCAATTTTCGTCCAGTTTCATTTCGGGGCCGAAACGAGGTTTTTGCGTGGGTTATAGTGCACAAAAACCAACTTTTTGGGTCAAATATTTTATTTTCCGAAAAATGTTTCGAAAGTGACCAAACTTACTAATAGGCTATATTAGAGTATAATTGTGGCATATGACAATTTCATTCCTTTGTCTTGATAGTTTTACGGTGTGCTTAACGCTAAATATGAGCATGTACAAATTGGACAAAACCGATAGTTTGGGTTACATATCTTAAGGTTTCCTTGTCAGAATTTAGGGTTTTTAGGGTAATTAAGTAATTTTTTGACTGGAAAGGATAATTTTGACGTGCTACTTCATTTACATGCCATGATATTTTGCGCACAATCGGTTCCTTTGTTCTGAGGTATGAATTTTTTTCTGACGACGTTTATTTCTGTTTCTTCTTAAGTCTTCGTCCTGCAACATGGTATTCATGCTTCTTAAGTGGTGAATACAGACGGCTTCATGTTATGTTTATTCGTCTTTTGTCTGGGGGTTGCTAAGTGAAACCGTTTGTGTTAAATACTTACTGACCACTTTGCTTTTAGATTACCTGCTTTAAAAGTTGCTTGTTGATGCCTTTTTCCTCCTTTTTTGGTATTTCAGGTATATCAATCAGCTGGTTGAGTTGGTTCTTCTTCGTGTTAAAGACTTTCTAACTGGATTAGATGGTGATGATCAGTCATCAAAGGCAGATCGTGGTCACTCTGTTCCTGAAGGAAGCGCAGCAAGTTGTGGAACTAAAAGTGCGGCTCATAAGAACTTCCATAAGCAAGAAACTGGTATGCCACCAGCTGTAAAGGATGACCATAGACAAATGGCCTTGGTCGCTTCAGAAGTACCCTCTTCTAGTGTACCCCATACTGAGCTCATGCAGCCAAAGGTTGCTGATTGGGCACGAGTTTTAGATGCTGCAACTCAGAGAAGAACTGAAGTTCTTGCTCCTGAGAATCTTGAAAACATGTGGGCTATAGGAAGACATTACAAAGAGAAAATTAATAAAACCGCGAAAGGGCATGGTTCCCTGGAACCAGACAGTAGATTGATAGCGGAGCCCTTGCCTGTATCTCTCTTTGATCAAGTTGAAGATGGTAACCACAAGAAGTCCAAAGTATCTCATCATGGGGCTCTAAACAAAATGGCCATTGTTAATCAAGTAGATGATGCTAATATAAATTCAGCTGATGGAGATAAAAGTAGGCTTAAAAGATCCAGTAGTACCTCTGATTTGAAAGTTCAACCAGAGGAGAAAAGAGCCAATACCGGTGGAAGCCAAGGGCTTTTTATTTCAGAGGACTTCTATAGCCCCGTTGGAGGGCAGAGTGGACAGTATAAACTTAATGATGTGTCAGGTTCTCTGATCCGTTCTCAGGGGTCACAGTTCCCTAAGCTCAGATGTCGGGTTAGTTATCTCTCTCTGTTCCTACTTTCCTTGCTATATAAAAAGCCAACAGCAGTATGTTCGTAATTGAAAAATAACTGGAAATACTATCAAATTACAGTTCTTGTTATCAGATATGCTTCAAAGGTAGTGGTACAATTAATAATCAATCATCATTTACTAAGTCGATGCATTGCTGTACTGATGATCAACAATTTGGCATAATTGACAGGTTATAGGAGCTTACTTTGAAAAAATCGGATCAAAGTCTTTTGCTGTGTATTCTATTGCAGTAAGTGATGCACAAAGTAGCACGTGGTTTGTGAAGAGAAGGTGCGTATTAGCTCCAGCTAAGTATGCTACAAAGTGTTCTTAATTTATCTTGGTGTGAATATCAGTTACCTACTTTTCTACGTGGGATTTCAAAACCATCATGGTTCTGCTTCACAGAGATCTTTTGGTTTACCAGAAGGTGATAGGTGTCTATGAAAGCTGTTGCCGGTTGTTCTGAGCTTCTGGCTGACCGAACATTCTTTTGTTGTCATTGAGCTTGCTCTTTTGAATAACCTTTAAAAAATATTTCTAGAGTTGTTAACTACTTACTTACCTGGGGTTGATGGCTGAGACCTTGTTCTCAATGTGTTTGTATGCAGATACAGGAACTTTGAGCGGTTGCATCGACAGCTTAAGGATATTCCCAACTATAATCTACATTTACCTCCAAAAAGGATATTTTCATCGAGTACTGAAGATGCTTTTGTGCATCAGCGTTGCATCCATCTTGACAAATATCTGCAAGTATGACAGTGTTTTTATTTGATTGTTCTTGTTCTTTGTCTAACCTAAATTGTTTTGACATCTGAAATTTAAATCATTGTGTCAGGATCTATTATCTATAGCTAATGTTGCTGAACAACATGAAGTTTGGGATTTTCTTAGTGCTTCCTCAAAGGTAAGCATTGTTTTCACCTTTACCATTCACATTGTGATTGAGCTGGATTATGATGGGTAATTATGTTTGTTCTTTTTGCCCCTTGAAGAACTACTCGTTTGGAAAGTCACCTTCTGTGATGAAAACCCTTGCAGGTATGTGGTTCTGAATATTTCGGCGCATCTTGTTCATGTTATTATAGTGTAAAATGTGTCTCTGGGCAGACTTATCTAATATGATTCTAGTCTAATCTTATCAAGAGTTTAAAGCTCATAATTTATAGGGGTGCTTTTAAGTGCCTATGTTTTGAAGTACTCCCTCCGTCCCATATTATTTACATTTGAGTTTTGACCATCTTTTCCTATCCTTACATAAAAGTAACAGCGATAACAAATTAACAAGATAATCATATTAGATTTCAAGTAAGATAAATTTAAAATGATATGTATTAAACCATTATTTAGCACAATTCATATTCAAATTTGATGAGGTTTGAACTCCAAAGTCCAATGTTCTCAAATAATTTGGGATGCAGGAAGTATACTTACTATTGTGTGTTAAATGCTAATGGAAAAGACCCTGTTCTTTTGTTTGGGTTGGCGCTTGGGTGGGCAAAAGAGATGGTGGTTTGGGATGTGTCATTGTTGGTATGCTTGATAGACTATGTCTAGCACACGGGTGCATGTACTGTCCTGGATGTGATGCGTCTTAAAAGGATCAATCAAGCTTCTCAAATTCTTTCTCCTTAATTTATCATCGTAGAGCTCACATTTGTGTGGATTCTGATTCTCGCGTCTTCTCTTATCTAACTAATGGCACTATGAACTATCTTTCTCTTTATTCGTCCTTCGTGTTATATGTGCTTTCTTGATATTTTTCGTTGCAAAATACTCCATATACTCTTTGGCTGATGGATTCGTGGGTATCTGAGATACTTTTTTAATCTTATTTTGTATTTGTTTCCTAAGTGAGTTAACTCTGCTGGTAAAAATGTGACACAGTCAATGTGGATGATGCTGTTGATGATATTGTACGGCAGTTTAAAGGGGTTTCGGACGGCTTAGTCCGTAAGGTTGTTGGTCCATCTTCATCCCATTATGGCACCATTTCATCTGTGCCAGCCAGAAATCTGTCTTTGAATGATAGTGATCTACAGACGCATTGCTCAACAGATACTTCCATGGGAACAGGTTTGAGTGTTTCTGATAATGAGGAGGGTAATAATGAAAGTCATGACCTTGTAGCGGATTCTGCTGCTGAGGGACATGTATGGCATTCAGATAATGAGTTGAAATCAAAGACCTTGCCGTCACGAGTGGTTAGACAAGCTGAAGATACTGCACGCTCACATTCTGAGAAGATTCGGGCAGTAGAGTTTAAATCCGACTTGGCTGGAGCAGCAGGCTTGCCAGCTTCGTCTCATCCTATTGATGATCCTGTTGGAGTGCCACCCGAGGTATTGTTGCTTCTAGTGTGTTAGGCCTCTTTATAATTTGATTTCTGGGAGAAACTTTATGGGTTGGATGCTAGCTCTGTTGAATGGTTGTCTCTTTCCTACATATGTTCTAATATTATATTTCCTGTAGGTTTAGAAGTAGGGCCCTGTTACCTTGGACTGGAATTGAACTGAACTGCAGTCCAAATGAACAGGGCCTAGTACTCCTCCAAAAAGTAAACAGTTATGTGAATCTTGTCATACAAGTCACCTGTTTTATGCATTACTACATGGAATAACCTGAAGATTAACTGTTACATACACTATCCTTATTGTTCTGAGCTTGTTTCAGACCGGTCTTGTTATTCAGATTCTAGATTATAGATATGCTGAATAATATGGTTCCTACTGTCTATGGAACTTGTTTAGGTTCTTATTTCCTTCACTATATGTTGCAGTGGACACCACCAAATGTGAGCGTGCCTGTGTTGAATCTGGTTGACAAGGTTTTTCAGCTTAACAGAAGAGGCTGGATAAGGTACAGTATTTTGTAGTTTGAGCTTGTTTCCCTGAAACTTCGCTCCATCTTTTGAGTGCCTGGTAGTTGTTGAAAAGCTGAGATCTATGGGGTTATGTAACAAAAGGTTCTAAATCCAGTTCTTATGTTCTACAAGATCTCTCTGATTTTTATTTACAATAGTTCTGCCTGTGTTTTTCCTTCTATTCTAGTGCAGTTTCGAAGAAATCTTGTTTGGGATAATTTTCAGATTATCATTGTATAATGTAGACAGTCAAATGTGTCTCTTAATTGTCTTCTACTTTCTTATTTAATTGTGAACTGCCAAAGTGATTGGTCAGTCAATGCCTCTTTATTAGGTCCAATAAATCATCATCATGATATAGCTGGGTGCCTGGGTCAGCTGATTCCCCAAGCTAGCCCTAGTATATTATCCGTGCTAGAAGCAGTGGGATGATGGTTTGATGCTCAAATGATCTTCTTGTGTACCTCAGGCTGTGAATGAGTTCAGTCTTCCATGCTATAAATTGATTATAAATTAGTGTTTGAAGATCCGAATTGACATATTAACTCCCTTTAGCCCGTTGCGGGTGGGTCTTGCTAGAGTCTAGTAGCAATATTTCTTACATGCCTGATGACTATGTGAATATGCTCACTTTGTTATAAGCTTTAGGGAAGGTACTTATTTATAATTAATTTTCTATCGCAAGTTTAGCATAGCTGCCCCTTACTCCAATATTGGGAAAGTAGGAACTAGATTTTTCTTATGTGGGGATGATGTTGCTACAGGAGGCAAGTGTTCTGGATCTCAAAGCAAATACTGCAATTAGTCATGGAAGATGCTATAGATGACTGGCTGTTGATGCAGATTAATTGGCTACGTAGTGAGGATGTTGTTGCTGAAGGAATTCGCTGGGTCAAAGATGTAAGCATTTGAAGCATATTAGTTCTATAAAATTGCTATCTTGGTTTATGATTGCACTATCTTCTTTTGTCCGAGATGAATATCCTACTGTAAGCTGTGTAACCATAAAACTTCATTGAGCCTCTCTACTCTAGATAGACAGCAACCATAAATTTTCACTTGCTGTCCGGATCTCCAAAGAAACCATGGACCTTAAGTTGGCTATAGATACACATTGATTTGAGTACATAAGGAAACTTGATATAAGGTAACACTTGGTAGTTTTGTTTACGTGCTTCAGATTCTCTGGCCAGATGGCAAGTTCTTTCTCAAGCTAGAGATCACTGGGGGTGGATTGGATGACTTGGACTCCCAATCTTTTCAAGCAACACCTCGAGCAGCCAGTAGGGCTGCTCAATCTGGTTCTTTTGAGACACAACTCGAGGAAGTCCGAAGAGCAAGTTATGTGAAGAAGATGCTTTTCAGTAAGTTCTTTCTTCAAATGATATACGTTTCTGTAAATAAATAGCTGCGATATTGGCTCTCAAGAGTCACAAACTTTACTTATAAGTTATCATGAGTCTAACTTTCTTGCTTTATTGACATTATTCCTTTGAGTTGTGAACTTTAGTCTTGTCGTCTTGACTGTGTAAACACTACTGCTGTTATGCAGTGAGTCCTTTTGGCTAGAGTGAGAGTGGGATGGTTGAATGTCACAACCATTAATAGGATGGAAAAGAGCGGTGTCCTCTTGACACAGATTTGGAGTCTGCTATGTTCAATAGACTGTATAGGCAGTAGTCTTGGTTCTCTTAGATGGCTCTGGGCCATTGGGAGCTGTGTAGATTTTCTCTGATAAAAGGGAATTGCAGTGGAGAATTAATTAATTTGAGCTCTAGGTTCCACTTTCTGAGTTATATGATATAGTTATCTCTCATTTTGGTAGATGGCGCTCCTGCACCCATGGTCAGTCTGATTGGGCAAAAGCAGTACAAACGCTGTGCACGGGATCTTTACTTCTTCCTCCAGGTAGTGGCTATAGATTGTTTCTATTAGTACTAATTATTCAGTCATTTTAATCCCACTTGTATCCTATTTCATTGGAGTATAACTTGCAGTTATTAAGAGGTTTTTGTGGCATTTGCAGTCTTCAGTATTTTTGAAACAAGTTGGCTATTCTGTATTGGAACTCTTGCTCGTGTCGGTCTTCCCTGAGCTGAAGGATCTTGTAGCTGATATGCATCAGAAGATGCAAGCTGAGCATGCGTGAGAATTGATCTTGTATTATATCGATTTGAGGAGTGTTAGTAGCTTTTGGAGCCTGAGCTTAACCTTGCCTTTCGCCCGGAAGAAGCCATTCGGAGTAGTTGATTGTTGATTACTCTTTGGACTTCGAAAGTGCCACATTTTGCTCGTCTCCTGGAGATGGAGCGAGAGCATGAAAGACGAGCAAATTGAAGGTGATCAGTCCCTCTTTACACAGGAGAGAACTAAAAATGGGGCAAGCCTTTTGAGGTTTGGTCTGGATTCAAGGTTTTTGTTTTGGGGGAGGGGGTGAGGAGGGTACTGTTATGTTCAACTGTACAGTAAGTGTACAGCTTTTTGTATAGAGTCCCACTTTTGTTACCTATTCTCAGGCAACCCCCTAAGGGGATCATGTATCATAATCAAATCAAATCAATTCAATTCAATTCAATTCAATTGTAAATGTGTAACCGAAGAATAGTGTTTTGGTATACTCCCATCTCATATAGTAAAACTTCAAAAGGATGGACCTTTCGGGCAAAATTTATGTACATTTTGAACATGGTGGCAGCACTGTTCTTCAACTTGATGCAGAGTACTGTACTAAACTTTTAGCGTGCAACAGTAGTGAAATGTAAACAGAAACCCATCGAAATCTGGCTTCATTCTACAGTAATTTATATTCAGGAGACACCTAGTCCATTGGCTCGTTTACAATTTGATTGTACGTCTGTACTGCGTTCTACATTTCTACACCCTTTTTTCTTTTCTCTGTTCTACAGTGATTTTTCCCTTTTCTTTGGGTAAAATTTAATATCTACAGTGATATCTTCCTTTTTCTTTGGGTAAATTTTCACATCTACAGTGATTTTTTTCCTTTCTTTGTGTAAAATTTCATATCTACAGTGTTAAAACTTAAAAATATGCATGGATGACAAATGTTACACACTACTCTAGACCTTGCTTAATTTACACTCCAACACAGACCCTCAGCATAAAACCATTCAGTTCTCCAAAAAACAAAATAAATAAAAAAATCCTCCCACTAAACCACCACTAAGTAATGGCGGGAAAAACCATTAGCATTAATTAAGAAACAACGAAACCGTTAACCCACCAAAATTGAAATCATTCAACAAAACCCAAAAAACTCAAAACGTTCCTTTTTCACCCCACCCCAAAAAATCATTTTCCCCCCAAACAAATTGAAAATTTCGCGGGACATAAATAAATTTGTCGCGCCAAAATATTTCCACTAAACCCTTATAAAGCAAAATAAACTACTACTCACTTTATACATCTCCATGCATTCATTATTTCTTTCTTCATAAGTCATAATACAAGAAGAAGAAGAAGAAGAAGAAGAAGAAGAAGAAGAAGAAGAAGAAGAAGAAGAAGAAGAAGTAAAAATGGTGATGACATTGCGCAAAAGGGTCCCTCCCCCACAGCCGGACCCACCATCACCATCCTCATCACCGGAGAGAGAAAGAGAAAGGGTGTCCGTGTCCCTCCCCAGGAAGAAGAAGCCCAGATTCTCCGGGAAGGACAACGACACTCCCCCCACCACTGACTCGGATGACTCTGACTCAGGAGGGAGGGAGTACGAGAACATAAGGGAGCAGAGGATGAGAGAGAATAAAGAAAGGATGGAGAAGCTCGGCATTTTCGCACTCTCTTCCTTGTTTAATAATAATAAGAATAAAAAGAAGAATAAGAAGGTGGTTGTTAAGAAGCAGAGGAGCGCTCCTCTCTACCCTCGCCCTCCTCTCTCCTATCATCCTGGCCGTAGATCTCATCGGTATACTTTTTATCATACAGTATGATTTTCTTACTATTGTGTTATGTTGGGTTGGGCAAGGGCATGAACATTTTGGTTCAATTTTGATGAGTCAAGTTTTTGCAGTTAATTTGGTTTGATTTTTGTGTTTCTTATGATTTTGGTGTATTTTTTGCAGGTTGAAGAATGTGCAGACAGCTAAGTTTATTGAGTCAGAGAGAGCACTGAAAGAAATGGGGATAAGCGTACCAGATGACTGGAAAGATGAGCTTTACACTGAGGAAGACGAGAAGCTCCTAGGCAATTGCGAGACTGAATGGAAGTTGAATGTTGATGGATTTGGAGAGGATGGCGACCGCTTGTATGATCCTGTCAATGGAACATCCTGCCACCAATGCAGGTTATGTTTCACAACTAACAATCCATTTTGCTTTTATTTGAGCCTAATGTGGGTATGTCTAGCCTCGACTATTGCTGTACTGATGGTTTTCTTCCTTGGCTTGCAGGCAGAACACTAGTCGGAAGCATACCTACTGCTACAAATGCAGATTGCCCCAGGGACAAATTTGTGGAGACTGCTTGTATACGAGGTGATCAGATACTCATCATGTTATTGATACATGATATCTGTCCTTTTTCCATCTATTGTGCCTACCAACCGTTGGATGATTACTATGATGGAGTGATTACTCTATTGTTATTATGCTGGTCTTCCTGATACAAGTGCTTCCATCTCCTTTAAGATGTCTTGATAATATCACCTAGCTTTTATTGCTGTTGGATACTTGTATGACTTTATATTAGTACAGTCGGCAACTCAGCATTCAAATGGTAGTTTTCTTTTCTTGTGCAGCCGTAGTTGAGCCTGTCTGACTTAGTTTTTCTTCTGTGTGTCACATCTATAAAGCTTTTCCTTATCAAATATTAGTAGAACATTTCATTGTAGTATCTTCCTTCTTTGGTTGAGTATCTTCCTATTTGTTTCTTTTATCTCAATTATACTTAATGGTGGCTAAAAGTTCCAGAGGTTAGGGAAGATGTCTTGAAAAGCATTTTATGTGGCGCATATCTTACTACGTAAATTTGATCTAGCTGTTTGTACTCTTTCTCCAAGGAAAATTATAGATTCGCTTGAGCTTTCTAAAGCTTATTTTCGAACTAAACTGAGCCTTTTCCCAATTGCCCTTGTAGAACTGGAAATAGTTGATGTATAATGATTCGGTCTTTGATGGTTTCACATTTCACACTAATTAAGAAGGATGCTAGTCATATGTCATGGGTAGGAAAATTAGTGGTTTTCTGTGTTCTGTAGTGTGTTTTATGTCGATTTGTGAACTTCAGTAGTAAAAGAAAGTATCCAGTGAGCCTTGTAATGCAATGTTTGTATGTCATATTTATCAGCTACTGAAAATATATATTGCTGTCTTGTATAGGTATGGCGAGAACGTGCTGGAGACTTGCGAAAATCCTTTTTGGGGGTGTCCAGCTTGTCGAGGGATATGTAACTGCAGCCGGTGCCGTCGGGCAAAGGGATGGCCACCAGTTACAATTTTATATCCCAAGGTTGTATCTAGACCTCTTTCCTATTTAGACTTTACTTAGCCTTTCTCTGGCAAGCATCCTTGCTAAATATATTCCCTTCTCATATACTGTACGAGTTCTAAACCAACCCAAGGGAATCTACAAACTGCAAAGTGCAAACCACCCTCTCCTCTTCCATAGATTGAAGTGCAAACATGTATTGAAGGCTTTTGTCCATTTCATTTCAGGTTGTTGAGTCGGGTTTCAAATCTGTAGCGCACTATCTCATTCTCTCCCGACGAACTGGGCCGATGACAAAAGATTCTGCTGGTATAAATTTGATTGTTGATTTAACAGAGGAGGAGACGCAGGCACCACTGCGTTATGAAGGCTCAGACACTTCTGCTGAGTGGTCAGAGTCTGATTCTGATGATTCTGATGATGAAGATTCAAAACCTGATAAGCGAAACATGGCACAGTCTGCCGAAAAGCATGACGCTGAGCCTGAAGTATCCAATGAAGCTGTAGTTGCTGAGCCTGAAGTAACCAATGAAGCTGTAGTTGCTGAGCCTGAAGTAACCAATGAAAGCTATAGCTGTTGAGCCTGAAGTATCCAGTGAAGTTGTAGTTGCAGCTGAGGATAAACAGGATCTTGAAGAGCCAACATTCAGTGAATGTGAGATTTGCTAGCTGGTGTGGAGGATTTTAGAGTTTTGCAGAGCGAAATAGACACTTCTATTTGGTACATAAAAGTCCTGAAGCATCCTCCCATCCCTTAGATTTTACTTGTTAAACTAGGGCTAACTGTGATGTAAAGATGCTTGCTCACCCTTAGTTCACTCTCTGGAAGTTCTTTTTTGTCAGGAAACAAGCAGGATTTTGCTCTGAAGTGGCCAGCATCTCTGGCATGGAATATTGCATTAGAAATTTGTGGCACCTACAACTCTACAAAGTTGTTGTATAGTTTCTGAATAGGCCTAGATTTTTCATCTAATGAATGTAGAATTCTTCTTTTGCTGAGTTTATGGTGTGTGCATTCATTTACTAGTGGCCTTCAGTTTCAATGACCTGTCAGCATGGACTTTTAACGATGGATAATCCAGTATAACTGTATAAGCATTTCTCAAAATGTTCTTTCATTTCTACCGTATATTAGTCTAATACTCGTATGAATGTGGCTGTATAATATTGACAACCTCATGGGCCTCATGGCAAAGCTTGCTTCAGCTACATAGGGAAATTTTGCTTAAATTTGCTTGCACCTTCAATTTGCATCTGAATTACAGCTGGAAAAGCAAGCCTAGAAGAAACCATTGGTAAAAGCTTGAAGACTGGCAAACAGGTTATAAAGGGAGAACCGCTTCATATTCTTCATCTCGTACCATGAGTTGAGGACCTCATTATTTCTGTCTGTGCCTGAGAAGGTTAACTGAATGCCGATGGTGCAGTCAACTGGACCACCATTGCCTTTGCATTTGGAGTTTGGCACAGCACAGTCTTGGTTGTCAGTGCAAACATGAGTGTCCGTCTCGCACGAATCGCACCCAAAGTTTTTCCAGTACAGATTTTGGAGAGTCCCCAATTCAAATTCAAGAACCTATAAAATAAAAATTACCTAAATCAGGTCACTATGTTCTTATTTATGATAGAATGAAGAATGATGTGGAGCAGAGACAGAAGCTTACAAGAGTAAAAACTGTTACTGTATTAGTTTGGTCAGCAACAAAAACTGGGGGTGATCTGGCTGCGTATTTCTGTCCTGCAAAGGCTACCATATATCCCCCTGACATTTCCTGCATGATCTCCCGGGGAAAACTTAGAATGAATAATCAAGTCATGATCATGAATGGAAACAGAACATAGTACATGTATATAACATACAGGCTTGAAGGTGGAGTTGATGGTGAGGAGGGAGATCTCATCGACTTTCGGCCTAAAGACGGCAAGCTGAGCTTTGTCAGCGAGCTGAAGTCGAGTGTCGCAAGGGGAAAACTGAACCTGATCTGAAGTGTAGAAGGATTCTTTCGCTGAAAACGCAAGGCCGAACGTAAAGCCATCCCATCTTTGCACTTTTGCATCTGTGCATGGATCATGTACTGGGTTTGAATCTATCGCCTTTGCAGTAGACACAATTACAAATACCATTATCAAGATAAACTCCCTTTCTGTATCTTCTCTGATTGTTCCCATTCTTTTTTATATCCCTACGTAAAACTGGCTTTTCTTTTGGCTATCTTCTTTCCTTATCAGAACATGCTAAATATTAGTCATTGGAAAAGGATGATCATAACATAGTTTGTTAAGGACTGATCAACAGAATATGTGGTGTTGCGGATTGGAAGTATAAACATGACGTGGTTTTAGAAAAGTGAAGAATATGAAATATGATTATATGTAAATTCCCTCAACGTCAAACAAAAATTCATGAGACAGAAGAGGAGAGCTTACCTTAACCAATCTCAAGATGATTTTACTCGCTTCAAATACTATGCTATATTTAGTGTTCTTTAGTTCGTGAATATGATTTCGTTTTGCTCGTCTTTCTTGCAGAAACCAATAAGCTTCGCAAAACGGTTCTTTCGGCAGCCAAGGTGGATCATGTCCTAGACGACATATGCAAGCAATTTTATTTTGTTTTGGTGGCTTCTTTTTGGGTCCTAAAAATTCGTACGTCTTCTACAAACAAAATAAATAAATGAAACATGACCACTTCTTGTACCTACCGTGGTTGTGTCGAAGGTAATTGAGGTTTATGGGATATGATAGATATTTCATTTGATAATATTAGGAAAGATATTATGTATATAACAATATTATGGAATACTTTGTGCGATATGGATGAATTTAGGTAGCAACTGAGTTATTCACAAGAGTTTTTTTTTTGGTCTATAACCCTATATCTATACTATATACTAAAACAATAAACAAATGTGTCACGTGTCAATCGTACCAAATTCTAGCAATTTTTTCTTTTTTTTTAAATAATAATTTCTTTAACCTTCTTTATATTCCTCAACCTTCCTAATTTATGTGTATCAAATAGTGCATATATCTTCTACTGACAAAAATAAAGCCACAGATCTATGGAAATGGATCCCAATATAATTTAAAATATACATTCCTACTTTAAGGAAGATAAAATAATCCAAGTTCATTTTCATATATAAGGAATACCCATTTAAGGTAATATATTACATCCCGAATTTATAAGACTACCTATTAATAGAAATCAGGTCACATGATCACTTTTGTACAAGATAATTTTTCTATAGTTTTTACACTTTATGATGACATTTAGTGAAAAGTACAATAAAAATATATTTTTGAATATTATTAAGAATGATACAAGCAAAAAAAATCTTTAAAAATAATATACTCTTATTAGATACATTTTCCTCCTCCATCATTTTTATAATATCTTTGCACAATATTCCCTTTAGATTTTTATTTATTTATCAAAATCTCTACAAAATATTCCATACACAATTAAACTAACTGCACACAATTACTTTTACTTTTTGTTTTGTACTAACTATATCGTAACTTATAAAATTACTAAATGGTTTCGTTAAAAAAATGTAACTAATGAATATATCCATCCGTTTATTATTACTTAAAGAAAATATATTATCACTGAAAAAAAAAGATTACCAACTCAATAAAATAATAAAATACTTAGGTATGAGATAGAGGTAGCTTATGGGTTCCTTAAATTAAGGGTGACAATATTATGTCCCTTTTGCCTCATGGGTCGATGCAATCAGCGTCATCTCTCTAACCTCTCTATGGCCTATGCCGGTTAGGGTCATGGAATGGTGTTTATTTAGTGCGTACCTAAAGGGCCGTTACTACGGATTTCCACGTTAGAAAAAGAACTATAGACACCAATTGAGCATTTTACGATTATATATTAACTATATATATAACCATATTGTAGTCTAAAAAAATGCATTAAATTATTTATCATTATATTAGATAAATTTTATAAAACCGTGCCATCATGACACGGGGTCTAAACTAGTATGCACATAAAGTCGCTGACAAGATTTGAACCCCCAATCTCATAATTGAGGTAATAGAGTTCCAACCATTTGAGCCTTTTTTATTTTTATGTTTTATGGGGATAGTTATGTTAGAAGAGTTATCAATGTGCTCTTATATAGGAGTATAATATACTCTAATAATTCCATTGAGACATATGAATAGTAATCGTTATAAATTCCTACAAAAGGAGTGTCAAATATGATACGAGAAAAATTGTATTAGATAAGCAAGAAAGCCATATCCAATTTTATAGTAAACATAATTATTTGCATACTCTTGGATACACAATGGACACACCTGTAGTACAAAGTGAATACACTACAATATTATAAGTAGTAGAGTATAATGAAAGATGTCTGCTGATCAAATTTTGGCGCCTAATGGTAAATACTGAGATGTTGTAAACGTTAATTACGTCACAAGTAATAGTAATGTATTTGTCTCCTTGTCCGGCTTTTATAATTAGTTTATCTTCATATATATTTCGCACCCGTGTTTGTCACCATGCAACCTATTAGATAATTGCATGTGAGTAGTGAGTTGTGACCATGGCAAGCTTGCACAATTTTACGAAAGGTGAACTTTAACCTTCCAAGGGAACTTTTACAAGGGTCCCAGAACCTCATATTAAGTCATGCCTACATGGCTACATGTTATTTTCTTCAGAATGATAACGAAGTTCACACATTTAGGTGCATCTGTATGAGTTTACAACACTACGTTGATAGTAATTACGTTTTTCTTTGAGGATTTACTGCTGAGTGCTGACAAGATCTCGGAAAGGCAGTACTGATTCATCATGTAATCTTGGAACTCCTCTCTGAAAAGGAAAAGATCTCACTTTTCACGATGTATATGGATGATGATCACTTCAACAATCTCTTTGCTGGTGGGCAACAGCTCGCAGATTATCATGTCATCATCATAAACCTTGTTCGACTTAGAGAGCTTCTTCCAGCCGTCTTTCACCATGACTCGTCCGTCGTTCCAATGGACTACCTTGCCATCCGAGACTCTTCCTTTTGGATCTTGAAGCTTAATGTTATCACCAAATTTCAGGTTGCAGTCCTCCCTGATGTCACGAGGTATATACTACATAGATAAAAGAAAAATAATTACCACCACATTTGACGAGAAAGACAATGTACTATCTATAAACTAGGAGGACGATCATTACCAACTCGCTGCTTCTATTTTTCCGCTTTTTTGTCACGAAAGGATTGTTCAGTTGTAGGGACTCTAAACCTTTCTCCAGGTTCCTGGGATGATATCCAGTGAATGAATCTGGACAGCACATGAAAGAGTTAAGAGATCAGATTAGTTGGGGTGTCCTTAGTAAGAAGTAAAAAACTAACTTCAAGCCAATGAAATTAATTCTTACACTTTTCTCCCCTGCCAACAAATTTTACCCTCCCAGCTGAGCTTCCAGTTTCGTCTCTGAATAGCACTTTGCCGGATTTTCTTCTTCTGTCTCTATCCTTGATTTCATTTTCGTCCTCCTCTTTCCGTCTCAATGGGCTGCCATGATCCTTAGCGGCTTGTTGATCCTCCTCCTCTGCTTCTTCTTCACCAGTCATCTTATTTCCTTCATATCTTTTGGGTCCAGATCTCACTGACGAACCAACTTGTTCCTTCTCACATCCATTGGCCCCAAGAATTAGAATGTCAAATAAGTGATGTCCGTTATATTTGAACACCAGAAAGTCTGCTAGTTGTAGCGAGTTTTCTAAGACAAACTTAGACCAGCCTTCTTGAATGAAGAGGCCATCTTCAGTTTGAACAAGCTCCACAGGCCAAAAGGTACCATAATGGGTTTTTAAGATGACTTTCTCGGGTATCTCCACATTCAAATGTTGTAGGAAAGCATCAGGGATTCTCTGCAATATTCATATTATCATGGTTTGTTATTGAAGGAGGAGAACCAATATGGCTATACTATATTAGAAGTACAACAAAAATCTGCAGAGATTGCATCGCCTATATGCAATGAACACCCACCCACCCATAGAGTAGGATAGGGGGCAACATTGGCCTGTCGAAGCACATGACAAAATTTAACTGACTCGAAAAACTAGACATAGAAAAAATATAACATAATATGTTCTACACATAAGAACAATCAGATTACACAAAATGAAGCATATTGATGATATAGAGTAAATCCCTTCGCAGAACGCCACATTGAATAGCCATAGAGCACCAAACAACAGAGCTTCAGCCTTGACCATCGCTGGCTCCTAACAAGGTTTAACCTGACAGCATGCCACCCTTTTAACATCGCAACCCAATCCAGCCTCTCCCAAGACCGCCCCATTGAATTTAACTTCAATATTACCCACCTCTGGTAGCTTTCAAGAAGCTCCCTCCCTCAACTTCTTCATATCCAAAACAGGTTCACCCCTGTCCATCACTTCCCTGTAGAAAATGAAGATAATATGTAACTCCCTTCAGAACGGCCTCATCAAGCCCAGCAACACAATGAATCTTCTTTTTCCCTTAACACCATAAATAACATGTGAGTCCATTTTAGGTATCCCCTAGAACAATCGCACTAGTTCCTCGCACATGCTTGCTAACATTACATCGGGATGACTGAACCCCATACAAGAACTCCAAAATAGAGAGAGGCTCTTAAGAGACCAGATATATCCCAATAACTAGGGATTTATAGCACCTGAAGCTTAGCGCATTCGTGTCCTTATATGACCCAACCTCCCCCAAGCTACCCAATAGATTCCTCCCCTCAATACCCACACCCATCATATAGTCATATAGGTAGGGATCACTTAATTTAGTTCTCAAGAAAAAAGAACCCCCCCCCACTCCTCCTC